>JBCEWC010022072.1:0-10186 GCA_038996855.1 Solanum aculeatissimum | reverse complement strand
CATATGCATTGAAGATTTGTTATGATGAAACTCTTGTTATGATATGATATGTTAAGGCTTGTGATCACATAGTCTCTTCATTATGGCTCCTTGAGCATTTTGGGTGCTTGCACCACTTTGATATGTTATGAAGGCTTGATATGATAATCTATGTATATGGGCTACACTTATTGCATTGATATGGAAATGATTATGAGAATGATTTTGGAAACTCTTGTTGGCTTTTAGCCTAAGCACGAGTACGATTTTGATCAATGGTTTTGATTTTGACTAATGATGCATGATTTTGAAAAGAATGTAAGTCTTTCGATTTGAAGTTGCATATATATATATGTATTCCTGTGGGATGAGACTTAGTACCAAGGGATTGGAGTTGGGGTGGACTATCTCCAAGGGCCCATACTCCTTTCCGTCAAACCATGTGCCACCATGGGTTATCTGCCTAGATAGGGATTGACTTGTTATGTATCTCCTTGTTGAAGGGTTGTCTAGGGAACTACTTGGCAGGTAGTCCAGATCCAGATAGTGTCTCGCTCGGGTCTCCTCCATTGTCGGTTAATGTTACATCCACGCTATATTATGATTGTAGGATTGCATCTCATGCATCATGGCATAGCATATTGTTCTATATCTCTTGGCTACGTGCATTCCTTTCGTATCACTTGTTCCCTTGTCATGTTGTTTGGTCATACTATATTGACATATGCATTGCATGCCCGTATACTTAGTACATATTATGTGCTAACCCATACTTTTTTCTACATGTTCTAACCATGTAGGGACCGAAGATGACTTCTATCTTCCATCGGCCGACGTGTGACCATCTTGAAGCCTATTGCTTGTGGTGAGCCCTTTTGTTCAAAGGCAATAACCACTTTCTATCTAGCTAGTATTATTTTTACTTTTCTTTACTTATGTATTGAGGGTGAGCCTCAAACTATTTCGAGACCCCACTTTAGCTTATGAAGAGGTTTGTTGGACAAACTAAATTCGTGTACGTTGGATTGGATTTGTTGGATATTATGACTATTGATATGTTATGATTTATGAGCCTTGATTATGGAAATGGTATTTGTTTGTGCTTATGAATTGATGTTGGGATGGTGTATTGATTATGTGCTAATGTGGAAAGTCTCCTAACCCGAAATGCATCCATAGCTTGAGTCCTACTTACCCACCCCTTAGAAATAATTGTTATGTGCTGTGTGAATCATGTTCATCCCATTCCCGGTAATATCTCCATATCTTGAGTCCAAAGCCCCGCTTCCCCTAGAACTTATGTGTTATGTGTTTACTTCCGCGCTTCCGAACCAATGATGAGTGTGATGATGCTATGATAGCTTGATCGAGGACTTTTGGGTTCTCTTTTGTCATGTCACGTCTAGGCCCCTTATCCGGGTCGTGACACTCTTTCTTTCATTTTTATTGAGTAGTATTATTTCATTTGAGGTAGCCCAGGGCTTATCTTGGTACCTTCTATATTGGATAGAGTCTTCATAGACATAGAGTAGAGATAGTCGATTGTTATTTATTTTTCAATTCTTGTTCATTGAAAACTATTATTGAAAGAGACATTCATTTAATTGATATCTTTACTTGAGTATTCTTCCGTTGTTGAGTGTGATGTGACGATGAGGCCAGGTGGTTCTCTTTGTGAATCAACAATGGTTTTCCAAGTGTCGGCCACGCCAAGGGTACCCTCCTGGGGCGTGACAACATAATTCAATCAATACGCAAAAACTTAAAAGAATTTTATAGGCATAACTTTTATAAAATATTATTAAATCCTATGAACATGATTTCTATATAATAATATGCTAAAAAATATGAAATGTTATGGACATGGCTAAAAGTACTATTAAATCCTATGAACATGATTTCTATTAAAGTACAATAATTCCATTAACGTGTTAAAACTTATAGTAATCACATAGGCATGAATGCTATAAAATATCATTAAATCCAATGAGCATGATTTCTATGTGAAGTAATATTTAAAAGTATTTGAATACAACATAATTCAATTATGCTATTGAAAATCATTTAATAGACCCTATGAACATGATATCTAAATGATCAACATGGTGAAGTTATTGTTGAAAATCTATAGGCATGATTTCTAATTAATATGAAGAAAATCCTATAGACAAGATTTCGAAAATCATGTGACATATTAAAACATTTAAAATATATGGGTATAATAATGCAACATGTTTGAAAAGTTTTAAAAATCCTATAGATATGAAATCTTGATCAGATGATGTATTAAAAATATTTAAAACATACGGACACAATTTTTTTAACTAATGTAGCATGTTGATATATGCATTCATCCTGTGTTAAAAAGTATGTGCGCTCAAAATTACGTGCCTAATGATATAAGGCCCTTAGGTATAATATCAAATGATTAATACACAAATAATAGGCTATTTTAAAACCAACAAAGGTAGTAGTTAAAGCATAGTTAAATATCGAGTCAAACCATTGAAATCAAGAGGCATGCATTCTAACACACACATATTATGATAAAAGTAAGACATAAAACAAGTAACACATAAATACCTCTCCCCTATTGTCCCCAAATTTTATTATCCTTATAGAGTATTTACAACTTCTTACAAGTCAAAGTAAATAATAAAAGAAAATTAAATAAATAAAACAATTCTAAATAAGGCAGATCTGTGTCGGTAAATCCCATCCCAAGCGACTCGTCATATCTTTTAAACTAAAAAAACTCTGTTAAAAGAAATAACACAAACAAATACTAGAAGAAAGTAAAATGTCAGGTATAATATTATAACATTAAAGGGAATAGGCAAAGTATAGAAAAAGACGAAAAAAATGACACGAAGAAATCATTTAATGGAAGTAGACTTTAGGATGCAAGAAATAACATAATACTTAATAAGAAAAATTAATTGGTTGGGTAGACAATCACAAGAAAGATTACAAGAGGGCTGGGAGTCCCGAGTTTGATAGCAAAATTAATAACAAAACACTATCAATTCCTATCTCTGACACGTCAAGATCACAAGAACCTCATAAGGTTCCCAACAGTGTTCGTATTAAAGAAGATAGCGAAAGTAAAAGCAGACCATTAGTACAGAGATTAAAGAAATTAATTTTAGATATAAATAATAAATATTATGATATTTCTACAGAAATATTTGGAGTATAAAGTGTTCTTTCCAGTTTTTTCTAGTGGTGCCCAGTGTGTGCAAAGAATGAAAGATATATTCTCTTATATAGTACAGAGTTGCTATCAATCAAAGTTCAATAAGGTAAAAATATTCAGTCATCATCAGGGGGGAAATAAGTTTTCCTTAACAGGTATAATCAATCAATAAAGTGCTAAAATTAGATAAAGTTATTACAAATGGAGCAAATAAAGATATATTTATACTAAAAGGATAAAGTATTAAGGTGTAGAAAATATAGATACCAAAATCTCATAAACCACAAATAAAAATTTAGTTAATGTAACACCCCAAAATTCATCCTACCTAATATGAGATGAACCCAGAGAAAATAAAAAAAATGACTAAGAAAAGTCATTGGGAGAAAAATCTTGAGGCTCATCAACGACCCATAGAGAAATCTAAGGCCCGTAGATTGGTCTCGTAGGTCACTTTGACACTTGGAAAATTTTTCAGTTTGAGGACTCAAAGCACGAGAGGGTATATGGCCCGCAGAGAACTCCACGTCCTGTAGAAATAATTTCATGAATTGAAATCTAAAAACTAACTTCTTAGAATATTAGGCTACGAGTGCAATAGACGGCCCATATTTTTTTCTATGACCCGTAAGAGAAGGTTCTATGGATTTCCTGTCCAATTCCAGTAGCTCAACTTTTTGGACCACTTTTCTACGAGAGGCCATCAACGGCTTGTAAAAAGATCCACGGCCCATAAACCGGGTCTCGTGGATCCACTTGACAGTTTTTAAAGAGGGTATTTTTGTCCATTCTTACCCTTTTTAATTAAATCTCCTAGTGTTTTGAACTTAATTTAATTCTTATATCACAACCCTAAGTGTATTATCCCATAATACACACTTAGAAAATTCTTGAAGGCATCAGAGAAGGGAGAGAAACGAGGGTTTTGTATCCAAGTTGAGGATCATTGAAGAGTTGATTGTTCCTGGTAAATTTTAAGTATGTAAGCCTAAACTAAAACATGGGAATGTGTTTCCTTGTGCCCCTATTTATGGCAATAGAGAGATTGTAAAAGTGTTGAAATCTATGCATGTTTTCTTTGAAGGTTTTCTTGTAACTATATATGTATGTATGTATATCTATATATATATATATGTTTGATGATCATCATGAACTTGATTTACTAAACGAATATTTTTATAGAAGTTATTTCATAAATCCTAGATATTTTTAATAAAAGAATTGCATGACTGAACCTAGGGATTTAGGCTAGAGCCTTAATTTAAGAAGGTTGTTTGTGATTGTGATGTGAGCATGATGATAGGTTGATAGAACTTGGTGGTCTCGTGAGTCTTCAACTTTGAACTCTATGATTGGTCTAAATTGAAATATTGACTTTATAAAAATTGATGAGATGACAGAGTCCGTTAAGAGGCTCATTGATTTGTTAATTGGAGTGATTGATATTTTATGAGCACTGAGTCTTGGGAATAATATCAAGCACCGAGTTGAGTGAGAGTAAGTCCAACTCAAACTTTAGAACTACGCCGCCAAATGTAGGAGAAGAATGAATTGTTAAAATCAGATGTTTCCTCTTGATAGGTCCCTAAATGAACAGAGGACTCGTTTGATCAGATTTGATCTATTATGGATCGATTCATTCTTTACCGTTGCAAGTAATGAACAGTTTTGGAAATATCAACAAGATTGTTGTATGATCACTGGCTCATAGGTGATTGTTGTCGAATAAGAGAAACTCCCAGATAGGTTTCATGTTGATAGTACTCTAATTGATATGGATTGGACTAGTTTAGATTTTTGTTGATTGGTCATTGTCTACTCCATATTTCTTGATTTAGATAGACCTTTGAGATTCCGGATTGAGTTCGTTATCTCTTGATTTGATTATCTAATTTGATAGTATTCTACCTTGATGCATGTTTCATTCAGTCATTTTACACACCAGTACATTCCACATACTAACGTCTATTTGGACTATATCTTTTCATGATGCAGAGATAGGTACTAGAGATCATCAACAGGTGCTTCGTTAAAGATCTTCTCCTTATTTCAGTTAAATGATAAGTCCTCCTTGAATTTTGGGGATACATATGATTCCATCTAGATTTTGAGTCAGACTTTAGACTTGTTTTTCTGTGATTTGAGGTAGTCATGCACCTGTCATTGGCACCATTTTCTATTTGATAGAGGCTTCATAAACTAGAGTTGATTTATTTGATTGAATTATGTTTTGAGCTAATTCCTTTCATACTAGCCTTATGATTGATATTATCCACCCTTTTTATCTTTAGTCTTCTGTTGATATACATATATACATGATTGGGTGACTATGATGAGGCCAAGTGGTTAACTTGGAGACTAGCAATAGTCTCTGAGTGTCAGCCACGTCTAGGGTACCCTCCTGCGGTGTGATAGTTAATAAATATGAATTTACCGCAGCAGATGGAATATCAAACCATCCCAAATATGCTCATAATTTTATTAAATAAAAAACTAGTTTAACTATACCAAATATAATCAAATAACAAAGTTGCCTGCACTAAGAAAGGGTGTCACTGACAAATTTCTAATATACAAAATATCAAAGTCATACATAGAATCAAGTAATTATCTACCATAATTATTTGAACACATAAAATACTTTAATCAATTAAGAAAAATAAATGAGATGGAGTACATTAAAAAGGATCAATCATGGAGATCCTTTCTTCAAACACATTAAGATTAATCACATAAATTTTTGAATTCTTCCACTACCATAACTAACACACAATGGTTGTCTACAATTGAGTCTAATAGAGACATATTCTAAGGCCAAGAATTCTCAAAATGGACGAGTATCAACAATTGTGTCATAGCGATACTATAGGTTTTTATAAATTACAAGAATTGTCATATATTTCATGAGGAAGAACTTAATAACAATGACTAATTTATACACGAATTTAAATCATATGAACATAAATTAGACACTAGAAGGTCATACCTAGACGAATCCTTTCATAGGGATCTGTCATAAATCCTTGAAACTTGCTGGAGATTGAGCATTAATGTTCCTTGGCACCATTATTTGTTGATTTTGACAAAGAAGTAAAATTCTCTGGAGGATATGATGGTTTCCAGTGGGTTTCGATAGGGAGGATATGGGGTTGTTGGTGGTTGTCGGTGGGTTGTTGGGCATTTTTTAGCGGACCTTACTAGTGGCAAGAGGAAACAGAGGTAAGGCGTGGGGTTATTTGGGATTTTCTTATAGCCTTGCCAGTGATGGGGGATAAAGAGGAAGAGAGGGATTGTTGTTTGACGGTCAGGGTCGTTGGTTGCTAGCCAACTTTTGCCAAAAAAATGGAGCAAAGGGGTAAGGGGTCGTCTGGAGGCTGTCTCCGATGAAAAGGGTTATTTTTAGTGGTGAGGAGAGAGCGAGACGTGGGTTTTGGGTGTGTTCCAACGATATTTCTTTGCCAGAAAAGATAGAGAAAGAGAGGGGAGCAAAAAGAGGTCAGGTAGTGGTGAAAGGGGAAAGTGGAAAATGGTAAGGGTTTGGGGCTGTGGTATATTAAAAAGGAAAATGACAAATAATGAATCTCGATCGTTAGATGAATTTTGATAAACGACTATGATTAATTTTTGGCAAGAAGGGGTCAAATTTGAGTCTAAACGGATCAACTACATTGAAATTTGGACTTTCCGAATTGGAATTGAATGAAATTGAATTTTGAAATTTAAAATTAGGCCACATTTGATTCAATTAGGCTAGAATTGTAATAAATTGTAAAGAATTTAATTAAAACTTAAATAGATTGAATTAAATAGATTATGATTTAAATAGAGTGTCATTTAATTGATAATCATAATATGCATATTAATTTAATTATACAACACTTTATCAAATAAAACTTATGTAAGGAAATGTACATATGTACGTAATATATATAAATAGATATGTAAAAACATTTGAACATATTGAAATTGCTACTCTAAATTAAAAATTGATAAAATAGGATAAGAATAACAATAACAATAACAATAACAATAATAATAACAATAACAATAATACTTCATCTTGAAAGAAATGATCTCAAGTGAAAAAATGATCCATGACAAATAATGGGTCGTTATTTTGATACAGCATCATATGCTGCTACTTCTTATAAAGCAAGAATGCATTATGAGATAATACTCTCATGCATACAGTCGGCAGAATTCCAACACTTCTATCCGGCTAACACGAAAAAGGATTATAACTTCTCGAAAATAATAATAAAGAAGGTTTATACCCCAGAAGAATGGGGAATAAGCACCATGTGAGAAAGGGAGTATATACACCCCGAACAACGAACTCCAGTCAAGTTTAATTACTAGGATTATATTGAAGGATTTAATAAATCCTTATTATATGAAAATGCTAATAAAAAACATTCATGGTTTATTAAAATATGTTCAAATGTTTTTAACCAAAACTATATTCCAAATTGATTTGGTAAATGGTGGACTTTATATGGTTCAAAACTGGAAGTATTACCAGATTTTTATAAAATATTATACTCAGAATGGATCGAAGTTTCCCCAAAGATAATAAAAGCTCAGCAAGGGGATATATATTTTTTGAGAGAATTGCCTTAATGTATTTTTTCATAGAATTTTCCATCCCGTGGATAATGAGGTGGACAATAGAAGTAAATGATAAAGAAGAATTCCCTACACTTCGGAGGAGATTTCATATAAAATTCTGGAACAAACTCCTTCATAAGGACCAAGATAATAAATTAAATGGCCAAGAGATAATAGATGAAATTAAAAGGGCCATTGAGAATTACAAAAAGATAGAACAAGATGGACATCTACATGAAGAACCCAGTCCATTTAAATTCCTGTCAAGAAAACTTTTAATGCAAAAAAGAGTCTTGACAAAAGAAGAAATTATAGTATCCTATGTAGCAGAAATGAAAAAAGATTTGAAGAAAAACATGGGAATTGATGTGCCAGATAATATGTCTATCTCAATGGCAACATCAAATGATGAAGACACATGTCTTGCAAGGGAAGCCCAAAATAGTGATAATAATGAAGAAATAAACATAGAAGATTTTCTTCAACAATTTCAAGATAAGAGTCCTGAAGGAATAAAGGGAGAATGCTCCAAGACAAAATACAAAAGGAAATTATAAGATATTTTGAAAAGAAATAGGGTCTAATGTCGGACCAATAATGTCATTGTAATATTTTTCTTTAATAAAAGAAGTAGGGTTCAATGTCGTACCAATAATGTAAGATGACGTAAGAGCTTACGTCACATATTTTGTATTTTTGTTTGAATCCTTTCTATAAAAGGATCACTTAGTGTAGTTAGGGGGCAGGCTTTAGCCAACTCTCTCTTGTACTTTAAAATTTTTCTCTCTCTAATATAAGTTTATGAATATACTTCTGTAGCATCAATGATTTCCTCATTTGTTATTGCCGCATAGGATGGCGTTTCTTCAGCTTGTTGTTTTGACTTTATGAAATCCATGAATTATTTGTACATCGGATGGTCCGAGCTGATACCGGATAGTCCAGTAGATGATGATGAACTGGAAATACTTGAAGCTATTAGCTTCTTGTTGCCTATTTGTGCTAGGACATTATTATGTCCACCCCGACCTCCTCGGCCTCGGTCTCCTCTTCCCCTATAAGAGAACCAATACAGGGTTGGCCTTTGGCTCATTTACCTGCAATAAATGAGAAGCTATGAGCTTAAATATTCTCTAGTGAGAAGATCGGGTAAACTATTATCTGTCACTTTTTTATAAAGTATTTCAAAATCAAATGGTGCCAATAAGGCTTGCCATCTTGCAAGCATCTGTTTAGAAACATTATGTTTAACATCTTTAGTAAAGATAAACTTGGCTGTCTGGCAGTCTGTTTTTATTGTAAACTTTTGATTATATAAATCACCTTAGAATTTTAATACACTTTTAACTATGGCTAGGATTTCTTTAGTTACAGTAGCATAATTGTTTTGACTATTAGTCCATTTTTCAGAATAGAACTGGATGAGATATTTATTTTTCTTAGGAGAAATTTGTTTTAAAATTCCTCCATAGCCAATATTAGTGCTATCTGTCTCTACAAGTTTTTCCCAATTTGGATTAGCCAATGTGAGGCACGGAAGGTTATTAACCTTGGATTTTATTAGCTTGACTGCTTGTGTATGATCATCAGTCCAAGCCTTTGGATTTTTCTTTAGGCAATCATATAATATAGCGATATCTTTTGATAAATCCTTTATAAAAGGAGAAATATAATTCAGACTTCCCAGAAATCTTTGGAGCTGGGTTTTATCTGTAACAACATCTGGAAATTTGGAAGCAAATTTCATACTTCTTTGAATTGGAATTATTTTTTTTTCTATATTATGACCTAAAAATCGAACATTCGTCTGAAATATTTGCATCTTAGGTTTGGATATAATCAGATCATTTTGGATAATTATTTTCTTAAATAAATCAAGATGTTTAAAATACATTTTTAATGTTTTGAAAAATATCAAAATATCATCAATATAAACAATGATAAAATTACTATGAGGGTTAAAAATATCATTCATAATTTTTTGAAATTCAGAAGGAGCATTTTTTAAACCAAATGGCATAACATTCCATTCTTATTGCCCCATTGGAACATTAAAAGCTGTTTTATAACGATCATTTTCAGATATTTGAATCTGCCAGTATCCTGATTTTAAATCAAATTTTGAAAATATTATAGCATCATGTAGTCTATCTAATAAATCATTCTTATTAGGGATGGGACAACGAATCCATTTTAAAACCTTGTTAAGAGGTTTATAATTTATGACCAATCTTGGTACACCTCTTTCTTGTTAAGCATGTTTATTAACATAGAAAACAGTACATGACCACGGGAATTTAGAGGGTCGTATTAACCCCTTTTGTATGAGTGTATCAATCTCTTTTTTACATAATTCCAGATATTCTGAATTCATTTGGCAGGGTCTTGCTTTGGTAGGAATAT
>JBCEWC010022071.1:0-10187 GCA_038996855.1 Solanum aculeatissimum | reverse complement strand
TTCTTCTTTGGGCCAGTACAGCAAGAGATATCCCCCCCCCCCCCCCCCGCATGTCTTCCTCCCCAGTTTGCACCTTAATTGTTGTGGAAGGAGGCTCAATGGTTCACATCAAAGATTATTCTTCTTCGCAACTATCGCATCACAATAGTTGTTGTGAGACCAAATGCATGATGAAATTGGTAAAAGGCTCCTAGTTAAAAGCCTTTTCGGCTCAAATTTTTAGGTTGTCCATATTGGGTTAAAAGGCCCAATAGTTCCATGCAATTTTGGCCCATTACTTTGAGATGAAATAAAATCCTTGTTTGTGTAAGGGCATATCTTAAAAACAATATTTACATGGCTATTCGACCACATCACATTCCTTAAATGCACGTCATCATCCACAGGATCCTTTCACTCTCTCCTTAGCCCAATTCTATGTGAAGTCAACATCTGCTTTATAGAGTCAGCAGCCTTATCCCTTTCATTTTCTAACCTAGGACCAACTTCTTGGCTTTCAAGCTCAACCACCTCAGATCTACGAAATATTACCGGAGCTTCAACCCAAACTAGAAGGGAAAAATCAAACCACCATCTTGGATTTCAATTTTCCTGGGAATATTTTTGATGGGGCCTTTCACTTTGATTTGAGCCCATCACAGATGATTTTTTATCATGGCTTCTTCTTTTGTTGTAGGCCATCCCCCACATTTATCTCCTATCACTTTCATATTATTCTCATACCATAGTTGAAGAGACAGACCAAGTTCTTGAATCCAAAACCAGTCAAATCTGATGTGGGCTGGATAAGCTCCAGACGTTGGAGAGCACCAGTCAAGCACAAGTTGTTTACCTTATCTCTTCCAGCTACCAAGAAGAATGTGTTGTGCATCTTTCCTAGACTAGACTGCGAATAGGAATTGAATGTCATTCATGTCGAAAACCTGGATATCGTAAACTCCTTCCCAAGTTTGTTCAATCCACCTTCTCACATCATCACTTGGTATCTCGTTGTAATCTGGAAAGCTTCCTATAAGACATCTCAAAGGCCCTTTCCATCATGGTGTAAGAGGCAGTCACAGTGCCCTGTACCTTGGAGATGATAGGTTCCTGCACCATCCATCTGTTCTTATTGAAAGGATCCTTCTAGCTACTTTCTCCCCTCATTGAAGGATGATTTACCTCCCCTATTAGAATACTCAACAGTGTATTGAATATAATGCACCATCGCATCAACATATATTCCAAAACATTTAGTCCTATATAGGAACTTTTTAGATATAATTAATTACTGGAACTATGAATGACGTTGGTTTGGTAGAAGATAATAACATAAGGACATTAATAGTCACAGAGCCAAATGAAAAGAGAGAGACCATGCTCCCGTCAAGTGATGCAACATAATGCAAAACCTAGAAAACGTTGTAACATGTTCAGAGCTATATCCCCAAAAAAACGAGAAAGTCAAATAATCACTCCTAGGTGTGTATAGTATATTTGTGAATTAACTGTGTCAATGATTCATTGCAACAAATAAAAGTGAATGAGATGATACTTCCATCTGACAGCAGCTATCCAAGAGATATTGCATTGCTAATCAACACATCATTCAACCATAACATCAAACAATCAACTACCTCTCATCCCGAATTAGGTGTCTCAGGGAATCCTTTAGAATCTATTTTGCAATATTTAGGCTCATCATTTAAATAATACATAATTTGATTTTAACTGGCAAGAAATTCTCTACAATTAGAAGTTCTCTAAATTTCACATATATCCTCGGACAACTATACAGATCTCCAAGCATAATAAAGAGACATGTGGCTAACATGAACCACTCGTCAACATAACATACAGTGATGTTAAACCTTAATCTCAAATTATTTCTTTCCCATATGTAACATTTCCTTCCATTACAATATGTTCTTAGCTATATCTGCATTAATTGCGAGACACTGTATATGTCTTTTTATATAATTTCATCCATATTCTTTTAGATCTAAATAGACCCCTTTTATCACCTTTAACCATTGAAGTGTTGCCATTTAGCAACCATGTGTATCTGAAGATCTACTTGGGATATGGTTAAACCATCTCAAAGGGCCTTCTCTCATTTTATAATCTAGATTAATCAAATATGATGATCTCTAATCTACTATTACAAAAATGGTATCTGACCATCTCATCAATCCATATATAAGTTGACATGCCTAGTGATTAGTAACTATACCTGGCGGATGTTTATGAGATGCTCAAATGCATCCTTGATAGTGTTACTAAAAGCTTCATTCTTAGAAAAGCTTTCTTCCCATATTGTATCGAGGGATGCCTTAAATTCCAAGAGGCTGGGTACCATATCTTTGTCTTTCTCTTCATCAAGCACAATGCTCTGACCAGTTCTTCGGATATATGAGCTAAGGGCTTGCCTTAAAGATTCGAGATCATTGACCCTGCAAAATAGCATATACATCCTTTGGAGATCTTCAATACGATTACCATCCATCAACACTGTGAAACCCTGGAGAGATAGTTAAAGGATACAATTTAAAAAGAAAACATCTTGTAAACCCACCAGCAAAAAATAAATAGATAAGGTATCCCAGAATAAACACCTTATCAAGAATTGCAGAAATGTGTCGTTCTAAAAGTTGCCTCTCTGCAGTTGCTATAAGTGGTTTTCTTGTAATTGCATCCAGGTAAAGTAAGCACCTTTCATGTTCTTCATGTAACCTTACCTGCAGTTGAGAAAAAACTTCACATGTTGACAAAACAAGGGACATCTGTGAAATCATTAGGTAACAATCTAGTCTCTCCATCCTAAAAAAGATGGTATGATTTGGATTATGAAGGTCAATTGACCAGTTTGATTTTGGAAATTAATTCACTTTTTTTCCCAGAGACAAGATTATACATTTAAAAATTACAAAAAACACAAAATAACCAAAAAAGCTGAAGAGATAAAAGTGCTAAAGAGTCATTTGAGCAAATCATGGTCAAAGAATATCTATTGCGAAAATAATTACTACCTCCATAATGGAATGGTTACTTATGTATTAGTATGTTCCAGAAACAAAAAGAAACGTTTCTAAATTGGGAAACAACCTAACTTGAATTTCCTTGTCACCCTGTTATAACCACACATATGTTATGGCTTTTTTTATAACTTGGTAACTTCGTATTATATCACATTAGTACATCGATAGTTAAACCTTGCACATGAACTCCAAACTCCACCATTCTAAATCTATATCGAGTCTTAAACATCAATTATAGAGATGGTTTCATTTGAGTATACTTGATTACACCAGAAACAACAACAACAAAATACCCGGTGGAATCCCACAAGTGAGGTCTGGAGTGGGTAAAATGTACGCAGACCTTACCATTACCTCATAGAGGTAGAGAGGTTGTTTCCGGGAAATCCTCGTCTCAAGAATCAAGTCCCATAAGCAGAAAATACTAGATATGGATAAAAAAAGGAAAAGAACAGAAAAAGGAAGAACGACTAATAATAAAAGCAAATGATAGTATTTAAATACGATAAAAATAACAGTAAAAAAGTAACAAAAAGGTAACAAGTATAAGACGGATGACGACAACACAGGATAAAACCGACTACTCCTACTACCAACTATATCACAAGGCCTAACATCATTCTACCCTTATTAACCTGTTACCCTAATACGCAACCTTCGCTCTTCTGTCTAAGGTTATGTCCTGGGTGAGATGAAGTTTCGCCATATCTTGTCCGATCACCTTCCTCCAATACTTCTTCGGTCTACCTCTACCCCTCTGAGTGACCCCTAACTCTAGCCTTTCGCACCCCCCTAACAGGAGCATCGGTACTTCTTCTCTGCACATGTCCAAACCAACTGTTGATTTGGTTGCTCCATCAACCTGTAAGCTGCACCTACCTTAAATATACCTTTGTTGCTTCCTTTCCACCATAATACATCCTGTTCAGCCTAGTGTCCATGGAAGCTTTCAACTGTGTTAAGAAATTCTGCCACCCTTATCGCTTCCCAATCATTGAGTTGTCTCCTGAAATGGAAATTCCTGCCCTGTATTGTCCATATCTCTGCAATGATCCACTGTTGTGACAAAACTAGGTTATATATGTCTGGAAAAACGAGTTCCAGATTACACAAATCATGCCCTTCTTCCTTCTAATCTCATTGAGTTGTCTCCTGAAATGGAAATTCCAGCCCTGTGTTGTCCACATATCTGCAATGATCCACTGTTGTGAGAGAACTAGGTTATATATGTCTGGAAAAAGGAGTTCCAGATTACCTAAATCATGCCATTCTTCCTTCCAAAATTTGATCTTGTTCCCATTCCCCACTTTCACCTTGTAGTTGAGCTTGTCTTCCTCCCATATATCTCTTATGGATCTCCATAAACTGACCCCATAAGGTGAAGTTACATCCTTGGTCATCCAAATATCTTCAGCCTCATATTTCGCACCTACCACTCTTTTCCTAAGTAACTGCTCTTCAACTGACTACTTCCACAACCACTACGTTCTGAGTGCTTTACTTTGAAACTGATCTTAAATCTGTTTGTCTATCACATCCTTCAACCTCTCTGCAAGTACTTTAGATAGTATTTTATAAATACTACCTATATAAGACTGGTTGGTCTATAATCCCTTAGCTCCATTGCTCCTTTCTTTTTAAGTACAAGTGCAATGAAGGTAGCATTAAAGCTCTTCTCAAAAGCTTCTTTGATTATGGAAGTTCTGAAAAGTATCCATTATATCCTGCTTCCCTATCTCCCAACACTTGATGAAAAAACCCATTGTAAACCATCTGGTGCAGGGCCTTATCAACTGCACATAGCTTTAAACATGGTAGCTTTAGACATGGTAGTACTTCATTTTCTCCTCTTCAGTAATGACTGGGCAGTTTGCATACTGATGAGTAGGTCTCCATTGGATGAGTTCTGTATGCAGCTTCTTGAGTAAGTGTATTTCTCCTTCAATTTCAGTGGCTCTCAATTAACTTCCCCCTGTATTATTAATTGATCAATGTTGTTGTACCTTTTGTGAGAATTTGTCACTGTGTGGAAGAACTTGTTATACTTGTCTCCTTCCTTGAACCATAGTATTCTTGATCTTTGCCTCCATGCAATTTCCTTCTCCTTGATCAGTTCGTCATATTCTAATAGGACTGCAGCTTTTATGTTAGTTCTTCTTCTGTGAGCTTTTATGTTACTTCTTCTGTGAGCACTCTGTTTTCCCTTTCGATGTACATTTCTGCCAACTGTTCTAGCAATTTCTTTCATTGTAGTCCCAGGTTTCCACTCTCCTCTTTTCTCCGTTCCTTGAGTTTGTGCTTCAAAGCTTTAAGATTGCTTGCCAACACATAATCTGGTTTCCTGAGTATCTGAATGAGGACCACCCGTCATTAACTCTGCCCACAAAACCTTCTGATTGTAGCCACCAATTTTCAAACTTGAAATAACTTTTATTTCTCTCCCAGCTTCCACCAATCAAGGTTAGTGGAATATGATCTGAACTCAACCTTTGCAAGGGGATCTGTTTCAGATTATAAAATTTGTCATCCGATTCTTTCGAGAACAAGATTCTATCAATCCTAGAGGCTGCTACATGCTGATCTCCTTTAAACCAAGTATATGCAGCATCTTCTAGTTGTAACTCCACCAATTCCATCTTTATCAAAAAAAAAAAATCCACCAATTCCATGTCTTATATGAAATCAGAAAATTCCTTCATGCCCCTTGTTCTACTGTTGAAATTTTTCTTCCCCAATATATACCTAGAGACATTGAAATCTCCAAACAGTGCCCAAGGCCCTTCAAACAATCCCCTTACTGAACCCAATTCTTCCCATAAAAGTCTCCTCTCCTTGCAGTCATTTGGAGCATACACTCCAGTTATGTGACAATTGAAGTTCTGAGTTTGGGATCCGAATCTGCAAGTAATGGTAGGTTCCTATCTCCAAGACCTCCCTCTTCCATGCTTCTCTCATCCCACATCAAAATGATTCTTCCTCTTGTTCCACTGGCTTCCAAACATGCATGTTTGATCCATCTACCTCCCCAAATCTGATGTGTTCTATGATATTCCCCCTCAAGTTTCGTTTCTTGGAGACAAATGATGTCTACCCTCCATTCGGAAATTAAACTTTTCACAGTCCTCTTCTACCTGTTGTTCAACCCCCTAACGTTCCATGACTCTAGTTTAAACTTCATCTTGCAACTAGAGTGATGTTTCTCCCCTTGTTCCTACTGCTCGAGGTTTTGAATTTACATCAAATGAGACAAGACTTTTAAGCTCTTGTGCACCTTTGCTTTTGTTCTTTCTAACTTCAGTGCCTTGTTCCAATCTTCTTGCTTGTCTGCAACTATCTATTCGAAGAAGTAATTCTATCGCCTCCTCTTCATGTCCATGGAAATCAATTTCAATGATCTTCCCCAATTTGAACAAATTCTGTTGCACTCGAGGAATTTTGTTGTTGCAGCAAAATTGGCTCGGCTTCCTCCACTTCCCAATTAACGAGTTCTGTATTTGAATTTTGTAGTACTAGCCCATTCTCCTCTGTTTCTGTGCTTCTGCTGTCACCATTCCTATCAGCGTAATGGTGAATTTCCTTTCCTGTAACCATCAGAGTTCCCCTATTTTCATCTTCAGATATCATCAAGACAACCTTCGTATACATACTCCTCTCTGATGCGACTGTTTTAATTGCGTGCATAGCCGTGATGTCACCGGCGAGGGCCTGTTCTTTCCGGGCTTCTGATTGGTCAATCAATCTTTTCCCCTATTTTCATCTTCAGATATCATCGTGACAACCTTCGAATACATACTCCTCTCTGGTGCGACTGTTTTAGTTGCGTGCATAGCTGTGATGTCACCGGCGAGGGCCTGTTCTGTCTGGGCTTCTGATTGGTCAATCAATCTTTTCTCCTTGTAAGTCATTAAAAATGACTTGAGCTGCATAGTCTGGGCCACTAGGTCCTTTAACCATCTGATGGTTTTTGGGCATTTGAAAAAAAGCCCAAGACCAATTCCTCATTTAAAAAATACACATGCTGCTCACGTGACCCACTTCCACTAGACATCCCCACTGTCAGCACAGAGCCCACGTGATGAGTTGTACCAAAATCCCTAAAAAGGGGTTTTTGTATTGTATTGCAGCTGCTCGCAGCTTCTGTCTGCTGGATAAAGCCATTAATTGACAAAGAGCTTCGTCCTCTTCTCCGACATTGACCTACCACTTTCCAACAATAGTTCGAACCTTGGTTTACTCTCCCACCAAAATAGGGAAGTAATATTTGATCCCAACGCACGAAATAGACACCTCCCTTGGCAGATTTCTTCCAACGTTCTTCACCAAGATTCTTGCTCATTTCATGTGGTTTTTAAGCTCCGTCTCTTCTTCCGTCGCACTCCATCCTCTGCATAGGAAGATCTTCTTGGACCACAATCCGTACTGCTCTAATCCATGTTTCGTTAACAGAGGTAGAGTTGGTGATGCATCCTATTGTTGCGCTCCACCAATCAAGCTGGAATCTGTTGTTCTTCCACCTCCATTGACCTTCTATGGTTTGTTCCGCCATATATGGAACTCAAATAAGAATGTTTCATTGTTCGATTCATAGATGTTAACTCCAAACACTTTATCCAATTTGCTGAAACCCACTTTCTGATATCCAGAAGATCTTCACTGCAATATCCTATCAGGCATCAGTTGAATAGGTCTTCCTCCCAGATATTCACCGACTTGGTTATCTGGATGCCTCCTTTTCTGCTATTAATCTCAGTCATTTATAAATTTCTACTCCCCCATCTACTTTCTTGCATAGCCTCGACATAAGAGTAGTCCTCTTCCATCACCCTATAGATAGATGTGTCCTCCTCCTTTCTCTAGCATTTAATGAACTTTTCAATCTTAAATGCGATGTCCAACCACCCTGCATTCAATGCAAGCTCAGGAATGATTAAACCTGACCTTCCCCACTATTTAGAATTATTATGCTTATAAATTTCCCATATCCATTCTATTTCCTTGTACAGAAGTACTCTGCTTCTTACTCTGAAAATTTTCACCACCTGATCTCCTCCTCCTGTTCCTTTGAAACCTCTTTCAAACAGGAGCAGATTCATTCCATAGGCTTCTTGCTCATAACTGCTCTTAGCATCATCTTCCAGCTCCTTTCAGCCCATTCGTACCGTTCAGACCTTCAGGTGAATCTAGTTATATCAAATGATTAGATGCCTGCGTTGAAGTAAATTTTGTTCTCCTCCATCATATGATCTAAGGTGTATGCATTATTGTTTGCTTGAAGAAAGGGGCTTGATACTGGTGGGAGCTGCCGGAAAAGTGGGTTTATGCAGTTCTAGAAAGTAGAAAAGAAAAATACATCGGTAATCGTGTATAGGAGCCCAAATTTTAAATGTGTACTAATTTCTGACATGAAATAGCATGTTTTCCTTTTCTTTTTTTTTTTAAATGGCATGTTTAAAACCACCTGTTCCAAAATCCTTATAACCACACAAATGATATGGCATACTTAAGAGAACAAGTTTCAAAAGTCTTTAACTCTTAATCTCCATGCCTCGTCAAAGTGCATAAATATAAATTGGCACAAAGTGGGGTGGCAAATTCATTCCAAACTCATTTCACCTGCCAAACCAGACTAAGTTTTAATGGATTGAGAATGGGCTATATTACAAATGGGCTAACTTCGGGCACAAACCAACTTAGCTAGAGAATTACACAAGGTGCCCTCAAATGTAGTGGTCCTGACTTTTTGCCCTTCATGAGACAAATCTTACAAAAATGTCCTTCCTTCCACTTTAAGTTGAATCAAAATACATTTAGCTCCTCTACACCTTAATATTTTTTAAACAACTATCCGTGCTCAATTGCCTCTCAACTTTTTTTTAATTGTTCTCTTTCTTTATTTTCCTTTTATTAATTATTTTTTCTCTTCTCTATGGGATTTCACTGGGTATGTTGTTGTTGTTGTCGTCTTATTTTTCATTTTTATCTTTTTCATTTTTCTGAACTTCTATTTTTTTCTCTTTCTTTACTTTTTCTTATTGTTTTTCCTTTTCTCTTATTTAATTCTTTTTTATTTTATTTTCTTTTTTCTCTACTTCTATTTTTGTCTTTTTTCATTTCTCTCTCCCCCTCTCTTGTGCTTCTACGGCAAAAGTTATTGTGTTTTCCATAAGTTTGACTTAGTGAAAATGTTAGAAATTGTTGTCCATTGCGTGCAACTTGTCATTTGAAAGTCCTTCGGCTAAGTCTTGCCTCTAAGGTAAGAGTTATAGAACATCTCATAAATCAAAACACAATGCATTTTGCCCATAGGGAGTAATTTGTTATTTAGAAGTTCTTAGTCTAAGTCTTGCCTCCAAGGCAAGAATTATAGAGCATCTCATAAGTTAGACATAGTGAAATAGTGTAAACTATAGCCCATGAGGCATATCTTTGTTTAAACCCCCGAGCTATGCTTTGCCTCTAAGGCAAAAGTCAATGTGTTCCCCCTAAGCTAAACTTGGTAAAAATGGTGTAAAATGTTGCCCATGAGGCACAACTTGTTCTTTAAAGTGCTGCCTCTAGGCAAGAGTTGTAAAGTATCTAATAAATTAATACATAATATGGTAATATCAAGTCTTGGTCATGGGGCATAACTTGTTTGGAAGTCTTTGGACTAACAATTCTTACCTCTACAGCAATAATTATAGAGTATTTCACAAATCAAAACACAATGTGATATTGTCAAGTCTTGCACATCAGGTTAACTTGTTGTTTGGAAATCCTTGGGCTAGAGTATATGATAAATCAAGAAACAATGTAGTAGTGACAAATTTTCCCATGGGACATAACTTGTGAAGTTCTTGGTCCAAGTCTTGCCTCTAAGGCAAGAGTTATAGAGCATCTCATAAGTTACACATGGTGAAATAGTGTAAATTATTGTCCTTGTGGCATATATTTTTTTAATCCCTGAGCTATGTGTTGGTGGATGATACTTCCATTAAGCTAAGGTGGCCAGCTTACTTTCATAAACTCCTCAATGAAAAAGAAGATAGAGATATTAAGTTAGGTAAGTTGGCACACTCTAAAAGTCATCGAGATTTTGGTTATTGCAGGCGACTCAGAGTTGAGGAGGTTAGACGTGCTATTAGTAGGATGAAAAGAGGGAGGGTGCTCGGACCCGATGAGATTCCGGTA
>JBCEWC010022070.1:0-10187 GCA_038996855.1 Solanum aculeatissimum | reverse complement strand
ATATTTAAGCTATATAAGATGAAAATTTTATTTTAAAAATAAATATTGAATAACTAAAGCTAGCAAAAAAAATACATACAAAAAAATTAATAAAGCGAAGGGTATTTTTGTAAACAAACAACAATTCATAAAATTTATGCAACAAACCAAACACCCAATAAAGCATAGCATGTTAGCTAATATCAATTTATTGTTTCGATCGATCCTCAAAAATAAATTGTTTCCTATCAAGAAGTACTTATAAGTTCCTTATCATAATCATTAATAAAAAAGAACATAATAAATATATCGAATATGTTATTGTTATAGTCATTATTATTATATTAAAAATAAATGAGACGCAATGAAAATTTGCACGTAGCTTATGTCTTTGACATAATAGAAAAAGGAAATTATTGTAATAATGGAAGAGACATGTAAGATTAAATTTTAGCAACATAATATATTCAGTAGATATGAAAATCATTTTTGGATTTGAGGTTAATGGAAGAAATTAGATAGTTGGGATGTCACCTCACAAAATAACACTCATCTTAGCTAAAATACACCAATTTGATATTGTCTAAGAAATGATATTACAACAACAATAACATATCTCGTCTGATTTTACGAATAATGAGATATATATAGATTTTATTTTAGAAAAATTTTGTATCAAATCATTCAAAAATATCTTAATTATACTTTATAACTATAGTTTGGATAATTATATATGTGCAGTTATAACAATATTTGCCGCGAGCCGAAATTAATTTAAACTATAACTATGTTAGCTAATTAACTAGTATATATTTACTCATCCGCGTAATATTTTATGAGATATATAAATTATTTTCTATAGATTTTTAATTTAATGAGAAGCTTGATAAAAATAAAATAAAATCAGTATATATTATGCTTTATATTGAATAGTTTTGTTTAATAAAATTTATTATTATGTTTATTGAATAGTTTAAGATGAGGAGGGCAGAATAATGCTTTTTCCAATAGACACATGGTAGAATAAAGTGAAGAGTCACTAAGTTAATTATAAGGTTTTAGGTAAATTCCAAATGATGGATTGGATAACTATGAAGAATTATAACAAAGTCTAAAAGCAGTCGGTTGAAAAATATTTTGGCACATTTGTGACAAATTTATGAAATGTCCATATGTTAATGCAAATATTTGGCACACATGTCAATGCATTCTTAACTCTAGATTTCCTCCTCTTTGTACTCTTTTTCTCTTTGGAATTCTCTTACAGTTTTACTCTTTTTTTGTGTGTGTGGGGGGTGTTGATGGCTTAGATTAGAAGATACCAAAAATGTTGACAAAATAGCTCATAATAATGCCAGTAATTCTGTCTTTCAAGACCTCTGGCAATGAGAACATGAACTTGATGGAGAAATTTTAATCAGAAAGGAATTGGCTGCACTTGGATTTCCTTGTAGTTTAGTGGATTACTTGATTCCATCATACATGCTCTTGATCACCTTAGTTACACCCCTAGCCTTCAAACAATTCCATAACATCTCCCTTGCATCTTTGCCCTACATCTTCTCTAGGTCAATGAACAAGTCATTTTTCCTTTTTATATATAATATCTTATAGATGACATACAGTTAAACAGCCCACATGAATCCTAAGTTACGAAGTATTTACATTAGCGACTAACTATAACAAACAACTTTAGCTGCTGAGATCTTCCATCTCTTTAAATGAGAAATTACAACATGAGAAAATTGAAAGTTGTATCAAGAAAAGTTAGACAAGATCTTGACACAAACGCTCTCAATTTCATAATGTTAGTCCTACCAAAAAATTGGGTCTTCCATTTTGCAGATTACAATTTTTTTGTGCTGTACAGAACGTAGACCGATCCCAGAATCATGTTCTCATGTATCTTCCATTTGATATTCACATATGACTTCATCGCGCTCTTCTAAGCATCAACCCCAATATTGAAAATGCTGTAAATGTCACTGCAGATTGCCACAGTACTTGAGGAAACAGCTAACAATATCATGACCAATGACACTATCCTGTCCCTCTTGGTTGCAATTCCATGTGTATCCCTGATCAATGGCAAACATGAAGAATTAACTTTGAATATGTGAGGATGATTACACCAGCGTGGAAGGGAAGACGGTTGGTTACTCACCTAAGGACAATAGCAGCAGGAAAAATGAAACCAACAGAGACAGTAGCCGTGGCGCCAGTAAACTGGAAGGCATCCCAGATGCTAGGCACACAATTTGCTCCAAAAAATACGAGACAGATGAGAGCTGTTGTGACTGAAAAGAACCTGCGATTATCATAGGCAATAGGAATTGCATAGGGAAAAAAGAGGCCATCCATATTGAGGCGAAGGGAAAAGAAGACAATTGGGAAAACGAGCATCAAGTGGATCACATAGCTCACTCGCACCACATCATTAAGTAATGAGCCGTAAGGAATCCCAAGTTCACCATCAAAGTTGGCGAGAACATCATCCAAGGTATGATCACCAAAGAGAAGGAATCCAAAAAAGCTGGTTGCTACATATACAGTTGAGCATAACACAATTGAGGTACGGACTATTGACTTCATCTGGCTGCCATCTCTTAGCTCATTTTCTATTGGATGTACTGCAACATTCATTGAAACAAGTATTAGAGTTTGTACTTTTTACTGGCAATTTCTGCCAACTCATTGAGCATTTATCAAGACTGACAATTAGGACAAAACCATGTCTGGGAGGTGAGGTTTAGAGCTGGGGATGTAATGTGGTGGTAAACCAAATTGACAATATGAAGTAGAAGTGCATACTGTGTTTCATCCCAAACGTATAAATGTGTAAAATACAATAATTTTGTGAATTTTTCAATGAACAATCTCTTCCACTATGTCCAGGTTCATATGGTTATTAACTAATGCTACATTATCAGTGTATCACTATTAATTAGCAGTTTGCTCCTTTTCTGATCAAAATGAAGTTCTGAGAGCAGTATTTTCCTCGCGGAAACACTACTTAGGTTTTATCCAACTTGCAATTTTTGCACTTCCATTCTTCCAGACTTCTATACAGGGCAGTAGACCCAAAAGGAAACCAATAGCAGAAAGTAGGCCAAAGACATCAAACAATATGTGAAAGTGGCAAATTGGTAAGCTATTGATCTATAGCCCAACGCATCATGCTGAGTATCAATTTTTCTGATCAGTAGGATCTGCTGAACATGCAAAGAATGACAAAAATTGCCCACGAGTAAGGATTTGATCTTGCAGGACCATGAAATGCGACTGTACAGTATATTACATGGACTTAGGTAGCAGAATGTGCCCAGCATGAGGACAACAAATTTTTGCAAGTTTTCAGCGTATTTAAAGGATTTTGACAAAATATCCATTTCCAAATCATGCCCCTTTTGACATGAGTTTGTCAAGGATGATGAATATTTTGTGTAATAAAGCTTCAGATGTATGACACATCGAAGAAATGGAAGTTTTTTTTTTTTTGGATCAAATAAATGTGTCTCATTCATAAACAGTGTAGGTTATGTACTTGTACTATGTCAAAAGAAAGTGGAATTTATTTCAAGGATGACAAAGATCCATGCATTACTTTCTTGCGGAAGGATATAATTTAAGCACAATCCGTTATTTTTCGAGATTCAAGACCCCTCCCTCAATAGTTTTCATGATTTGGCAGGAAAGGAATAATATGCAGGGAATTCAAAATGATCATATTCAATTTTTGGACATTTCCTTGACATTAGTCTATAATTAATGATACATTCAAATCCATTTGTAAGTTGCTACAGAAGGCAGAAACTATTAGAATTCTGAGTACCTTTTTTACTAAGCCAAGGAGTTTGTACTAAAGAAATAAACAGAAGAAGAAAAAAGCAAGACAAATAGCGAGAAATCTTGAAGATACTCTTTCAGGAAAAATACATACTAACATGCAGTTCTGTTCAATCAAGGCCTAATGCTTAAAATTTCAATGCTCAACAAAGATTACAATAGTAAAGGAAATTATCAAAGAGAAATATAATACATAACACAGGAGATCGAATCAACTTATTGATGACCAACATTGCATAGAATACATTGAAACACTTCTATATAAACCGGTAACCGTTCATCTTGAATTAGCTCTGTTACCTCTTTTTGTTTCTATATATGTGAAGTGTTGGGATGCATAGGTACAAAAGGTAAAAGCCATGACAACTGATAAGTGGATCTAAGGCGACAAATAAGTAAACTCTGTAGGAGTAATACATTTGAAATAAAATTAGATGATAGTCTAAAATACCTTTATGGCAACTAGAATATTCCCATGCTATAAAGAAAAAGCTAATCCTTACTAAAAAATTTGAAGTATAACTTATAAAGACTGAACAAGAATAGGTATAGAGCAAATATTTGACAATAATCGCTCAAATTCAAACTGCCGAATATTTCCCTGAATTAACCAGGATTACGTTCAAGTAAGCTAGAGTAGCAATTTCATTTTGGATTTTCCATTGACATTGAGAAGAGCTACACAGTTTCTTCTCTTTTATTTTGTGTCTCTGTGTGTGTGATTGAAGACAACAAAGTAAAACTGATACAGAAAGATCACATTTCCCATCACTAAGCTTTTTTAAAAACAAGAAATTTTTGTTGAAAAGGGACGTACATAGAGGAACACCTACATGTCCTCAAGGAACTCAAAAAGGCATCCATGAATTGAAGGTTGAAACTCGTGAAAGAGCTACTCGCTAAAATATAGATAGATGCTTAGGAAAAATGTATGACAAAGAAAAACCTAGACATTACTCAGATATCTTGGTGTCTCTTGGTTACAAGGAAACTTGTTACCTAAAGCATGTCATGCAAAAGCCTTTGAGGAAACGTCCTCAGCTTGATTTGGGTGTGTTAAGATCACATCAAAAAGGAAATTTGCATTATATATCTGCTCATTCATAAAGAGGTTTATTACTAACTATATTCTTTGATAAAATACTGTATAAGTGATGAAACACAGCTAGAACTTACTATTGTGATGGCAAATATAGGCAGTAACAAGTACAGGAACAGTTGTGAAAAGCTTCCAGAAAGACGCCTGATCAACGACTTTAGGAAGTAAGCGGGGCATCCCAACGCTTCCATTGATGAACTTAACAAAGACTATTCCAGCAGTGATCACCACAAATACAACAGCCAAAGCGACTGACAAAGCTGATGTGTATCTCAATGAATCTGCCCAACACAATAAAAGTAATCCATATTAGCAGCTCAGTGCATATAGAGCATTCACAGGAAAGTATACCATCTAAAAAGTAGAGAAACAAGTGTAATGAAGGTGTAACATCATGTTGCTGGCTGATTTAGATAGATTTCCCAAAAGCAACAGAACAATACATGCAATATAATCCGAATTTCATCTCATAGACAAGGAGGACCACTCTGACTGAATTATTATGCAATAATAAGTTAACAACCTTACGAACCTGGACATAGCTGAAGATATTGTTCACTCATAATTTCACAAAAATGTTGTATTTTACGCAGTAATAAGTTGGTTAAAGTGTAATCGAACATCAGATGCCCTTCTATTTCATATTGTCATAATTTGGTTTACCACCACATTACATCACCAGCCCTAAACCTCAAATACATAATTGGCATGTTCCACTATGAGGTGATATCTAGCCCAAAATGATCCCTTAAATCGTTTTTACCGCAACATAATTGTTGGTTGTCATGAGGTCGCATTTAGCTAGTAGACACATCCATTATCAACTAAAAGGCTGTAAATCCACAACCAAATGACCAATCCACTCACAAATTGGAAGTAAATCCTTCAACTCATATTAGATTTACCTGTTAACACATCTTTTCCTATGGACCAAAAAAAGAGCCATTATCAAAAAGGAAGAAAACCTATTTGTAATTACTTTATCAAAATTCATGATATAGAAACTTACTCCCTACTTCTCATTCCATGTGACCCATTGCTTTTGTTACTTATAACCATAATTCTGATGGGAGAAATTCAAACTCCTCTATTCAAGTATCACACATGCCATATTCACTTTACTTTATTCTGTCATTCAGAACAAATTTCAATCTAAATGATAAATGAATCCAATCACAATATCTTCATACAACTTCAAAGTATTGCTACTTCATATTGATGATCCTTTGACATGACATTTTTCTGAGTAGCATGCTTCTCAAGTTGATAAGTCTTATAGAATTTATCTGACTCTAATACTATAAACTGTACTTCTTTCCTTAATTTCAGGAAGTAGTCATAGACTCGTGAACGAGCAGCAAATGTGAAGCAGCAATTATCTCAGCTTCAAGTTTTTATAGAGTAAGGATCAACTCACTTATGTAATATGATTATTAAAACCTATGCAAAACTCCCTCTATCATGAAATGCTTGTCCTATTCGGGTAAGTTGGAATGCTCACCAACGCGCTTGAATGAAATAAGAGGAGCAAAAACAAGGAGCGTAGTGAGAAGCAGTAAGTTGGAGCGTGAATTCCACCAATGTTGCCCAAACCATTCTTCCATCACACCCGAATAATGCACCCCATCAGACCAAGTCCCAGACAAAACATCTCCTGCAATCAAACAGACCACTTTCATTAGCCAGATAACTCCAGAGCTACTACATTTAGCAATTCTAACAAAATGGAGATAACAAGGTACCGAAATGTCATTTAATCTTACACTTGCAAAGTTGAAATTAAAGAGTTGTCAAAAAGGCAAAAATGTATTTTTTTTAAAACACAATAACAAAAATTAAAATGGGAGAGAATACCAATGATGATCATGTAGACAACAAGAGTCCCCAGATTGTTAATCACGATACAAGCTTGCAACAATGTACGACCAAAGCCACCGAATGCATCGCCGGCGAGGCCGGAGTAGGAGCCGGACTTGGAAGCTCTGGTGAACCTCAGCAACATCTCAATCGACTTCTCCGTCAGTACAGCAGCGAAGATAATAACGATAAGACCTGGAATTGCGCCAAGTTGCTTGAGTGTAGCCGGAAGTGCCATGATTCCGGCGCCGACAATTGTAGTTGAGAGGTTGAATACGGCACCGAAGAAGGAAGCTCCATTGAATCCGGCTTCGAAGTGGCCGAAATCTACATCCTTTTGCGGCAGAAGAGGGGCGGTTTTATGGCTCCGACGGTGTTTCCGGTCGGAGTAAGTCATTTTTGTGAAAATGCGGGGGGTTATTTGGAATGAAGAATAAAGTAAGGGAGGTTTTAAGAAATATGTTTCAGCATTAGGCGTTACATGAAATTTACGCGGGAAGTAACATGGACAGCGCTTTATTTATGGATTAAACCAATGAGCCACCGCCACGTAATATTACTGGGTCCCACGATGCTTTCGTGCGCCGCCTAGCTCGTGCCTTGTTGTTTGTCTCCTTGGTGCCCAACTGCCAACATGGCAACAATCACATAAATACTATGCCTTAATTAAATTAGTGTTGATCTATAAAAAATCTGCCTTAAATTTTTAATTTAAATTTCCAATTCTCAAAAAGTGATATTTTAATATTATTTTTTAACGTAAAACTTGATTCATATGTTTATATTTTGTAAACAAAAAATTATTATTTTAAATTTTATAAAAGGAAATTATGCTTGTTATATTTAAAATAATCTTATGTGAACATGTGTCAAGTATTTTATAAGCTAGTATAATATAAATTATTCTATCCTAATATAAGTATCAATAACTTGATTCGACATTTCAAATATGTGATGTATCAACTTTACAACTTTATTATTGTTTCAAGAAGATATTAAAATTTTCAAAATTAGAATGACAAAGTTAATATTATTAAATTTTTGTTTAAAGGAACGAAGAAGGTGGTGCTGAGTCAGGATCTAGTAAGGGGACAACAACTAAACTTGGCCCATTTGTCATCATTCAATGGCCTCTTGTTCTTGAATGGGAAGGTAAACAATGAGAGAACGAGTCCAAACGAACACAATCAAACAGGAAACGGATAGTGAATAAGGTGTATAAAAATAATATCAAATATAATGTTTAGTAATGCTGACATTAATATAATTATTATTTGATATTGATTTTTGATACACCTCCTTTGAATACCATGAAAGAAAAATACACATCATGAATCGGTCAAATTATATAAGTTTTATCAAGTTTTCTACGTTAAATAAACATGTGATTTATAATTAGAAATCTAAAAAAAGTAAGAACAATTTATTTGCGTTACAAAGCTTCATATAATTCATGTATAGCTTAGCTTGTGTCGGTTCAACCGCTATAGGCTTTTAAAAATAAAGAAATTGCTATTCTTCTTTATTCTATGAGTGCTCCATGATTATCAGTTGTCACATGATAATCTTATCTGAACTCACTTTACTCTTTTCTTTTTTAAGTATGACAGAGAAACCAAGCAATAAAGACGTTGCATATCTCTTTTTTAATTCAAAACGAATCTTAATTATAACAACTTTTTGGATAGAATCAGACTTACATTGCACCACTACTTATATTCAAAAAAAGTTAGACACATGATTAGGGTATATAATTAATAGATAGTTGAGCATTGTCATATCACCCGTTTCGATTATCATAATTAATGGTTCAAAGTTGATAGGATAGATAGCTCACAGCAGGACAATAGACATTGATTGTATGCCTGGAACACATGAAACACAACTAACAAGTGCTTCCTCTAAGGGTTTACATTAGCAATATATACAAGCAGTTTAGATTCCTACAAACAAGAACAGCTTGGAACTTACTGATTCATCAACATCTATTGAACTCGACCAGCATATTCCAAGTCACTTTACGCGCTTTCTCTTTGAATTCTGCTTCGAATTCACCTCCTTAGGCTCTTGTGACAACCCACCCAATTTGGCACCAACAGCAGAACTCCACAGTGCCCTTTCAACGTCTGATGGAGTAAAAGAGTCTCCTTTGGCTGATAACTCCTATTAAACAATTGCCAAAGGAACATGAAATGAGATAGGTCCTCTGCTTCAGAGGCAACAACAAACAACATACCATGGTTCAGCATAACAGTTCAAACGACTTATAAACACTACAAAGTACTATGGTTTTGGTTTGGTTCACGGAAAAGCTACTTAGCATTGTGTAAAAGAATCTGTGTTTAATCTAAGACACTTCCTCAAAATATATAAACTCTAAATCCTTCCTAAGAGTAAGAGCTTAGGTAGTCAGGTCTTAGTTATCGATGTTTTTACTTCAAAATATTGTTGTCATTCAAACTTGTGGAATCAATCAGCATATGAAAATTAATTCAACTCCAGAACACCATTAATTTACTTCAGGTCATCTCAAAAATATTGCCTGCTTCTTCATTCCTAAGCTCTCATCAAGTCCTTGATACGCATCTTACCCGGCAAATTGCCAAAGAATCAATTTTTTATCTCTATTGAGGTCAAACCTATGATCACAATGACCAATTTCCCCCACCAGCATAGACAGAGCTTCTCTTTAAGAAATTGTTTTCTTCATCCAAAGGGAACAATGTCTAGGGCATGACTACAAGAGCCATAAAACATAGGGGAGGGCAGGGGATTTAGCATTCTTTGCATATCATGGTGAAAGAACAGCAGAGGAACGAGCAGCTTCATCTGAACATGGGATGCGTGAAAACAAAAGAGCAGATTATTAGTTTCTTTCCTCAGGGATGTGGTCCTGACTGAAGATCAAAAAAGAAGTGGTCTTGAGTGAAGTTAAGGAATTAATCGCAAACAGAATGATGAGAGATACATGTGCACCATGAAAGCAGAAAACCACATACTAAATGACATACAAGTATGTCAACAGGACAATGATGAGCAGGTATCCATGCACAAGCACTATTGACATAGCTAATCGAACAAACTTCGGAAACTAGGAAAACAAAGCATCTTTGTTCAACGAAACTTTCAGGTGGAAGTTAGAATCAGAAAGATTACAAAAGGTTTCCTGCTTTATAATAGAGAAATTCAAGGGATATTTTGTGGTTTGCAATCACGCAGATGACGAAAAAAGATGTGCATATTCGTAATGGAGGAACCTGTTGTAATCGATGTTCAGTATTACACCGAAATTTAATCCCTCTGTGTAATGATCCCAATTCTCAACACAGATACTAAGTATTATGTAATCACTGATAGCCAAACTACAATAACAATACTTAGAATTACAAGGAAGAATACTAAAATA
>JBCEWC010022069.1:0-10187 GCA_038996855.1 Solanum aculeatissimum | reverse complement strand
TATGGTAATGGCTTATGTTTCCATGTTATTGAAATGACTTGAATGTTGAGCATGATGTGTGACTATGTGCTATGTGCCAGCATGCTTATCCCTTTCCCGTATTGTTCCCATAGCTTGAGTCCTAAGGCCCTAAATCCTTAGATCTTATATTCTACATGCTTTAGCTTCCGCGTTTCCGAACCGATGATGAGTGTAATGATGCTTTGATGGCTTGATCGAGGGTCTTTGGGTCCTCTTTCACTATGTCACATCTAGGCCCCTATCCGGGTCGTGACAAAGAGCACCCCCTTGTTGACCACCTTATGCCCTAGGGTCACCATGGGCCCCTTGTGGCCCATTTTTCCATACCCGAAGCAAGAACCCATATCCTTGTAGCACCTACCACCCTGATTATTACCAAACCTTCCATACCTAGGAACAATTTGGCAACCGTTACCACCTTGAACCCTAGGATTGAGCACTCAATCATTAGAAAATGTTTAGCCTTGAGCATTAGAGGACTCTTGACCTTGGAATCTGTGGCCTTGTGGAAAATTACCACCACTAGCAACTTGAAATCTACCATTATAACGAGCCCTCTTCGATTCTCCTCTTCTTCTCTTCCTAAGAATTTCCCCTTCAAGTTGCTCATCATAAGTCATAAGTCGAGACAAGTCCATATCTCATATAAGCATGGTGGTGCGGTATTCTTCATTAATAAAGTCGGACACACCTGACACAAACTTGTGCATCCTTACCCTAGGGTCGGTCAACAAGTAAGGAGAATACTTTTCAAGATTGTTAAACTTAAGGGAATACTCCCTAGCACTCATAGAACCTTGCTTGAGGTTCATAAATTCCGTCATCTTTGCCTCCCTTAGCTCCATGGGAAAGACATGGTTGAGGAAGGTGGCTTGAATTCTTCCCAAGAGATAGGCTCTCCATTTTCTCTTTCATCTTTCTATTGAACAAACCATAATTGAGCAAATCCCTTTAGTTGATAGGCCATTTGGTTTGCTTTCTCCTCTGAACTTACCCCCATCATATCAAGCACTTTGTACACCTCATCAACCAATTCTTGGGGGTCTTCTCCAACTTTGAAGCCATAAAACTCTGGAGGATTCATTATTATCAAATCCCTCACCCTAGAGATGGGGGTAGGAACATAAGGAGCTTGAACCCCTGGGTTGGCCACAACCCTTGCCAATAAAGTGACCATATTTTGGTATTCGGAATGAGTGACTCCCTCTTCATCTTGGGGAGCTTGAGGAGACGAAAGGGTCGGTTCACCATCGGGATTGGGAGCCCTTTGTGCCGCTCTTCTTTGAGGCATGATCTAAAATAGAAAAAGATCATCCATTAGGAATTAGGAAGTCTCAACTTAACTCCTAAAGCACAACATAGAATATAAAGAAGTGAATTATTCCTAAAACACCTCAGAGCCTCCTATTCATAGTTGTGGTGTGCTTCACAACCATGAACAAGACTCTACTTGATACGTTGTGCTGGATTTCCCAGGACCATTTATAAACCTAGTGCTTTGATAGTAAGCTTTGTTAAGACCCAAGCCTAGGGCCTAGGCGTAACATGGCGAATGGGGAACTTGAAAGTACCACAAACAAGTCTCTTGAGCATACATGGAACATCCTTGGTTGTAAAAGTATTAATAAACAAGCAAACACATAATTTCTAAGGGAAGCGAGACTTTGGACTCAAGCAATGGGGATGATTTAGGGAAGAGAATTAGCATGAGCAAATAACAAATAATGTTTAGGGGGGGTAAGTATGACTCACGCTATGGGGAAAAATAGGGACTTGGAACTTCCATCTGATCAACAAAATACAACAAACATAAGAAAGGTGTAACGCCCTTCTATTAAATCATGTACTCACTTTCAAAAGGGTATTCCCTTGAGATAAAATCAACCCCTACTTCATAACTCTTTAACTCGAATTTGCGTCGTTAGAAGAATCGATTTTCTTAAATCATCAAAAGGAAAGGGGAAGGGGTGGTCTTAGTGTAATCTAGTTTACTTTTATGAAATCATATATATTATACAAGTCATAATAATATAATATTAAGGTGTGAAGACAAAATAAAAGGAATGGAAAAAAAGAGTTTTGGGAAGCCACCATTTCTTGGGGAGCCCTTAACTTATTTATTTATATATATATATATATATATAATCCCCTCTAAGGTAAGTCGGATACAAGACTATTTTAACCTTATAAACTCCCTCATACCATTATACATCAAAGAAATCACGAAACAAAACTAGTCCCTTTGAGCAAAAGATCCAGAAACCCCCACCTTAGGTAAGTGTCTAAAGTTTATCTTGAAACTGTGTAGTGTGTAGTAATTGTGTAATATATCGTTGTATATAGCTGAGTGTTTAGTGTTTAAATATGTTTTGCAAAGCTAATACACATACCTACAACCTTTATGTTTATGTGAAACTCTGAATCTGTTCTTATGTTACTGAAAAAGGGGACGAAACACAGAGAAGGTTTCTGGCCAGTTTTTCTGTTTGAGAAGCTTTCTAAGTACTGTTGTTAGTATTTTAAGCATATATTGCTGTGTTATCTGTATGCTGATATGGTTATTAGTTACTTGCAAACCCAAGACATGTATATACAATTCTTATGTTCATTTTGTGATCAAATTTGGTAGTTATGGATTCAAAATAGTGTATGCAATTTAGGACAAGTTATGACCAGATTCTCGACTTAGAAATCCTTTGTGTGTGCCTGTTAATGTTCTTATTATAAATTCTTGTACAAAAAGTATTTTGCAATTATTCTTGATTGTTTGCAACCTAAATTCATATACCTATAACTCTTATGTATACTGTAAAGCCTGTTTTTTCCATTTATCAATTCAAAATCTAGTTACAATGCAAGGCAGTTAAGCTGCCCAGAAAGGTGTGATTTGAAAACATGGGGTTCACTTTTGGTATCTATATTGTTAATTTTGACCCGTTGAAAGTGCTAAATATTAAATGATCATTTGAATTGAGTATTAAGGTGCTTAAACTCTTGTACAATCTTAAAGGAATTGTTTGAAGAAATGGATGCCGTGTTGATCTACGACTTGAACTCGGTAGGGTCATTGTGTGCTAAAATGGTTAAGGTTCGTGTAAAAAAACTTGTTCTTGTTCTCTGGTTACCTACTGGTACATTTGATGGTTACCTTGGTATCTTATCTATGTTCTTGTCATTTTATCCTGTTGTGGTGATATCTTTTGAGACTTGCAAGACACTTGCTTAGTTCGCCCATTTTTATGGTTTGTTGGATCACTTGACATCCTTGTGGACTTTGTCCTTCTTGTGGCTGTGACTTCGTCACTGTTGGCATGCCTCTTGCTCGGATCAATTGTCATCTTAACTGTGGATTTTTGGTTCGTCCTAAATATGGAAGTGGTCCATTTTAAGCACGAACTAGAAAGCCACTTTTAATATGATTCTTGGTTCTCTTGATTATTGGGTTTTCACCCTTATTGATATAGGGCTTCGGTCCCTCTTGACACTTGATTATGTTTAGCGTGAAGGCATGACATACATATTGGGTGAAGCCTGTCAGTTGACTATGTTGTAAAAAGGAAAAAAATGCTTCCAGGAACTCTTGACACTTAGGCCTTTAAATATCATATTTGACATTGTTCATCTATTTGTTCACCTGGTCTATTTAATATATTGCAATTGTGTTGGCTTGTCTTGAGAAAGGTAAATTGAGAAATATAAAGGTTCCAATTTGTAGGTTTTACACCACTAAGCTTTATGCTTAGCGAAAGTTGTTTCTATCGTAGGGGATACCCGAGATGATGCTTGAGGATGGCTATTGAAGATGAATTTTGGAGTTTTAGAAGATCACATTTGCATCTAGACGTATATATATTGTAGTAGTTTTGGGACATCTACATGATTCTCATGCTGCATATGTATATGTATATTTGGAACACTAGTGTAACTTATGAAACAGCGGTTTGTAACTTAATGTTTTGACTTGTATAGTTAGTCTGAAGGCAACAGACTTGCTTTTATATTAAATTATCAATTATTTTGAGGCGATTACATGAACCAAAATCTAATAAGTTTTATGTATCGGTATTTTAACATGGTAATAATTTGTAGTATGTACTGTAGAAGTATGGGTAATGTAGAAAACAAATCTCGCAAGATATTGGTTTAAATTATTTTGAAAGGTGCTTACGCCATAAACTGGAACTTGAAATCAAATGAAATACCTTTAGGAAAAAATCCTATACCTGTAACTATTTTAAATTCATTATTCAATTATGATTAAAATGTCGCGTATTAAACGCTTAATATTTTTGCAAGTATTACGTAAGCCTAGAATTTACAGAAGTGGCATCCTCTCACGAGGGTTGTCACAAGTAGGATAAGGGACTAAGGGAAGTCTTCCATGATTACATAAACATGATAAGATTCGGGCTCATAACATACAAATCCATATATCCAACAATAAATTTGATACGAATGGAACGGGGGCCAAAGACATCTCCTGAGCTCACCCCTCAAAAGATAATTATCCATAGTTAGATAAGTCTTAAATAAGCATCAAAGTAAATGGCTTTTGTTCCCAAAGTGGAGGACTCACCAAAATCAAATCTTCAACAGAATTGTCTAGCCACATGGAGGAGGAGGATGGGTAGGTTATCTAGTCCCTACATGGTTAGATCATGATGGTAAAAGAGTATGCATTAGTACCTAGAATGTACTTATTATGTGGGTATTATGCAACAAAGAACATAAGCCATAATTAAAAAATATGCATAATCAATGTATATAAGCTCAATATGTCATGAATGTTCAATGCCTTAGTCAAAATATGTATGAGGATGATCAAGCCACATAACATGTCAAATATAGATGGGAAGGCACCATAACCGACATATAAGACTAAGAGAGATACTACTTGGAATCCTGATGTTCACTCCACACTAGACTAGAAGTGGACTAATTTGTTAAGGTAAACCAAATATTCACTTTACAGGAACTCCCCTATTTTGGAAAAGGCTTCATAAACACCTTACGGGAACACCGCTCTTTTTTGTTAATATATGATAAGAAACCTTATGGGAACACCACCCTTTTTTATATTTAATTAGCATGTGTCGTACGGGAACACCACTCTTTTTTGTTCAATCATGCAACTTAAGCTATATGGATCCATTAGCTAATTCTCAAACATATGGTGGCAACACATAGTAATGGTACAATGATTATCTATAAAGGTCCTCTCGGTGCTATGTCACAATCTCACAGAATACTCAAATCATACTTTTAATCAAAATATGCAAAACATCATAATAACGTAATATTTTCATAGAGTGGCTCTTTAAAAAAAGGCTTCATAATATCAAAATAGAGCTTCATATCATTCATAATATTTGTGATATTCTCATATCTCATAACATACGTAATAGCCCTTCTAATTCAAAACATTCATAATTTACATACCTTGCTATAAGGCCTTTATCAACATTAGAAGCTTGACACATAACTTTAATAAAACATGGTGGGTATACTTATATGCCCATAATCAGGAAAATATAAAGATTTAGGATATGAGAAGAGTAGATGAAGTCCTTTTCATATCATTCACAGTAACCCACCATACAACATAGAGCTTAGTTAGGGATTCCTTAACCCTCATACAAATCCATAAATTTCACGTGGCTTTTCAATTCATAATCATGTACAAAGGTAAAACCTTATAAATCTCTTTATAATATTATCATATAAATGAGTTCATAAAAACATCTATGAATATCTATAACTTGAAAATAAATGAGGAAGAAAAATGGTCTCCATAATCAAAATCCACAAACCTTTGTGATTTAATGGAGGAAAATTTGACTTTGGAGGCGAAGAACCCGAAACACTAGCTTGGCCTTTTCTCTTGAAAGCTTTGAGAACTTGAGAGTGTTTTGGGACTTAGAATATTTTAAAATGAGTGGGAATGGGGTAGATTATGGTTGTATAGGATTGAAAAGGGGCCTTTTAGGGGTTAAAACGATGTAGTATAGGCGTTTAATAATAGGAAAGGTCAAAATTTCTCTCTTTAAAAACTTGTCAGATAGGACCATGAGACCTCAATTACGGGTCCTGGTCCAATCTACGAGTCGTAGGAAAGGGGTTTCATCTAGTAACATTTTGAATCCTCAGAAACTTCCTCTAATCGTCCACCTACGACTGGACTTATGGCTCGTAAGTCAATCTATCGGTCATTTGATAAATTGTATACTCAACTTCAAAAATCAACATTCTTACCAAGTCTGGTCATTATTACATGAGCCCAAGATACGGCTCATTAAATCACTTATGGCCCATAGGCCCTCCTGTAAAACCCATTATTACTCGGAAAATTTTTAAATTTTATTTCTTAAGCACTTTCACACCTTCCAACATGTGGGACCTTACACCTAGTCATTCCCAGCCCAAATTTTCTTCACTTCCTAGGCTCCCAACTTTAGGGTCCTTACATTAGGTACAAAAGGAGAGATTGTCTAGTGGCTGCTAGAAGAGAAAGGGAGAGGGCTTGAGATGCTTCATCCAATATGTGTAAGTTTTCTTGAGTTATGGTAATGATTGACATTGGGTTGCTTTTGCATTTGTTGCGCCATGATTGATACTGAATCCAAGTGGTTGAGTTGTTATGTTGATGGGAGTTTTAGTTCCTCATGCTTGTCGTTATGCATCTTCACGTTCTAGGTTTATCATATCATTTCATATGCATGCATATTCATGAAGTAGATTTTGATGAAGTTTTGTGGAGATTTGAAAGTTGTGGAACTTTGAAAATATTGTGTTTTGTGCATTTTAAATGAAATTCATTGCCAAAGGTTTAGAAATTTTATGAATTTTATGTTTAAGTTGCACTATTGTATTTATATTAGGTTAGTAGGTGAACATTTTTATTCTAATTAAGGTGGCTTGATTTACATTTGAGAACGAATGTTCCAAAAAGAGGATATTGAAACACCTTGTAAGTTAAAAAGTTAGAAAAATGGAGAAAAATGCATAATTGAAATCTAATGCTAGGGACTATGAGCCTAATCTATGGCTAATACATGCTTCTATGAGTCATGGAAAGGGGTCTCGTAGATGATCCTGACTCTTGATGAAATTTTAGAAAATATTAGGTTAAATGTATGAAGGGTATTTGTGAGTTGTCGTTGTTTTATGAATTGTGGAAAGGCCTTGTGATTTAGATCTTGGGTGTTTAAATTTTTGCTAAGTACGGGATGGCTCTACAATGGGTATTTACGAACCATAAATGAAACCGCAGTCCATACAAAGGGGTTTTGTAGTTCCTGATCTACAATATGAAATTTTACTCTGATTTCTATGGATGGACTCTATGGTTCGCACTTGGATCTATGGACCATAGAAGGGTCTCGTAGACCCTATCCATCAGTTTTTAATCAAGGGCTTTATGATCTTTTTCTAACCATATGAGGCCTAAATTATGTTATTTTACGTTCCTAAGAACCCCATGGTCGTCCTAAACTACCCAAAACCCTATCATTCTAAATCATTCATCAACATCCAAGTTCCCTCTTCAAGTTCATTCTCCCAAGGCTTCCGTTGAAGAATTCAACTAGGGCTTGAAGCTCCTCTTCTCAAATCCTATATTTTTTACATTGATTCCATCTAAAGTATGATAGCCTTCATCCATAGGTACCTTTTACTCATGGATCCTAAAATACCCCTTTCCTTTTCATTCAAATTTCATAGAAGGTATTTTAGAGTTTTATGATTACAACTCAAATTTCATGAATGTTTTTCCTATCTAGTTATGCGTGAATTAAATTAAATGGAATAGATTACATGAATTTCAAATGATTTCTTTTACATGTTATTAAAGGCTTATGAAATTTCCTATTGGTTTATCTAATTTTGGTTCACTTGATCTCTATTTTCATGATTATACATGAATCTATCTTAATTACATGATTTAAAGTCTATTGATGTTTAATCCATACCTTTTTTTTTATAACAAATCATGACTTATTAAAGTTTAAGTATCTAATAGGGTGCATGAACTTTATTGTGGGTTTGTTGAATTATCTTGAACTGCATGAATTAAGCTTCAAATATTGCCTATTTACTCCCTTAAGCATGAGTTACTGCTTACTTACATGAAATTGATATCATCCTACAAGGTTACGTATGAATTCAATCCAATTGCATGGTTGTTAGATGTTTTCCTATAGGTTTTTTTATCAGGCTATAAATTTTCATGATAGCTATATTCTATGACCATGGATCGATAAGGCTTCCAAGAAAGTTAGATGAATGTTATGAAAATAACATTTATGATGAAATACAAGTCAAGAATAAATGTGTAACGATGAAAGGTTATACTCACATTACATAAGATAAGATTAAGGAGATATTCTATGATGATGATTACTATGAAATAGATTGGCTAGTAGAAATTCCTCTCTATATGGAATGACACTATGACCTATGATTATGACTATTCTGTTGAGAACTTACTTAGCCCCGAGCAGACCTTGAGATGGAAACTCTCACCCATTGGTAGAGAAATTAGACCCTTTAGTAGAAATCTCAATGTCCCATAACTACATGCCACCGTAGGACAAGAAGGATCACCTGTTAGTAGAGGCTTGGTCACTTATGTAGCTTAGTGGATCCACTTAGGCATTTAGGAGTCTACCTTGGCAAATAGTCTCCCTTTTTCCTATGATGTATGGGTAAACATTGGAACTCCATGTTATAGCTCACATGGTTTATGTTGGTTAATGGAAACTATCATAATCTTCAAGGTATTCCTCATTATGATGTATGATATTTTTCTCAAAGGATGTAAATGTTCTTTCACAAGGTTTAAGGTATTTTCTTGCTACGCATCCAAGTAGTTTTATAAGGCTTGTGCAACTCTTATTATGACTCATAAACCTCACTATATCATGAAATAAAAGTATTAATTGCTTTTAAATGTTGCACTGATCATGTTCCACATCCTAAAGAAAGGTATTTCAAATGATTTCATAGCCTTAATCTAGTGTATGGAATTACTTTATTGTATCATGACATATTTCATTGCATGCTCACATACTTAGTAAATTCACAAACGTACTAAGACTTATTTTTTGCCTACATTATATCATAATGTAGGATCGAGCGATCATCCTTCTCCTCATATTCGAGGCTAGATTTGGTTTTCAACTTTGAAGACTTGGTGAGTCCTCATTCTTTGGGGACAAACATCTTACAATCCAGCTTTACATTTTAGTCATTTTAAAACATTATGCCACTATTCATATTTTTGTAACAACCTGAAAATTTTCGAAATCTACTTATTGTTGGCATTCTATGATGTACTACAATCCATGTATAAGTTTTGGTGTACACGGGTTGAGTTTAAGTGGCCGAATGCAAATTGGGCTAGTTAGTGGCCTAGAGGGACAGTTTTGACAGTAAACTTCAAATAGTCATAACATTTTATGTGGGTTGAACTATTTGATCTACCACATATAAAATTGAAGCTATATAAGTTAGCTTTTCAAAACAAATGGTTTCACTCAATTTGGATATCGGATGATTGAGATATAGCCCAAACAGTGAGACTGTCTAAATTTTGGAAGCCATTGGAGATAGGCTAAGAAAAATGGCCAAGGACATTTTCACAGACCGTGAAACTTTGCACGGTCTATATAGGGTGTTGTGTGGTTTCACAGTGAGCTTGGGATGGCATGTAAACACCCCTAATCTAAGTGTAGATCAACGGTTCCACAAACGGATCGTTTGAGCTTTGACGGGCCGTTTGCTGCCTCGTTGAGTAAGGAAGTTGCTAGGCCATGGCTTTGCTGAGTTTTTTGAGTTTAAGGGAGGTCAGACGGTAGGTTACACGGGACGTCTCAACTTAGATGGTCCATTTGGTAGTTCGTGAAGTGTAACAGAAAATCTTTCGAGAGTTCGTGGAAAATTTGGCCAAGTGCATCCAAATGGTCACTTGAACGGACCGTGTGACCATTTGAAGGCATTGTAGCAGCCGTTTGGGTGTTGTGTTCTGTGAAAAGTTCCAGTTTATTAATGGTATTTTCATGATTTAACATTTCCCTAAGCCCCCTTTTGGTTCCTTAAGGTATCCTAAACCCCTAAATCATCCCCCAAACCCTCATTCATCCATTAAAACTCTCCTACACTCTCTCTTA
>JBCEWC010022068.1:0-10187 GCA_038996855.1 Solanum aculeatissimum | reverse complement strand
AATCCTAAAGATGTTAAAGGCTTGAGGGGATTTTTGGGACTAACTGGTTACTATAGGAAATTTGTTCGTGACTATGGGAAAATATCCAGACCACTCACACAGTTGCTCAAGAAAAATGCTTTTTGCTGGAATAGAGAAGCTCAATTAGCTTTTGATTCTCTTAAGGAGGCTATGGTCACTCTGTTGATTTTGGCACTACCAGATTTTAATAAGGTGTTCGTTGTTGAGATAGATGCTTCAGGGTTAGGAATAGGAGCTGTCCTAATGCAAGAAGGGAATCCTATCACTTTTCTTAACCAAGGACTTTCAATTTGAGTTCAATCTAAATCAGTTTATGAGAGGGAGTTAATGGCCATAGTTTTTGCTGTCCAAAAGTGGCGTCATTACTTGATGGGTCGACATTTCATTGTACGAACAAATCAACGTAGTCTTCAATTTCTCATGGACCAACATGTTATGGCAGAGAAACAACAAAAATGGATCACCAAGTTGATGGGATTTGATTTTGAGATTCAATATCGCCCAAGTTGTGAAAACAAAACAGTTGATGCCTTGTCCCGTCAATTTCATTTCATGGCCTTTTCAGTTTTACACAGAAGCACCTTAGATGACCTGCCCACAGAAATTCAACAACCATCAGTTGACACAAGATTTGCTTCAAGATTCAACTTCACAACTGAATTATGCTTTAAAAAATGGCTACCTATTTTTCAAAAGTCGGTTGGTGATTCCTGGATCGTCATTGCACATTCCTATGCTCCTTAGAGAATTTCACTCCTCACCTACAGGTGGTCACTCAGGGTTTTTTTGAACATTCAAACACATTTCACAGGTGTTATATTGGAATGGGATCAAAAGGGATGTACAAAACTTTGTGAAAAGTTGTGAAGTTTGCAAGCAGAATAAGTATGAAGCCCTGAGTCTTGCTGGCTTGCTGCAACCATTACCTATTCCTACTCAAGTTTGGGATGATATTGCTATGGATTTCATCATTGGGTTGCAAAAAGCAATGGGAAACAATACTATACTTGTTGTGGTGGTCCGTTTCACTAAATATAGCCATTTTCTTCTCTTATCTCACCTCTATACAACAAAGAGTGCAGCTGAATTGTTTTTACGTGAGATTGTAAGATTGCATGGGTTTCCAAAATCCATTGTTTCTGATCGAGATCGGTTTTTTATCAGTGAATTTTGGCAAGAATTATTCAAGTTGTTTGGCACTAGCCTCAAATTGAGCTCAGGATATCACCCTCAGACAGATGGTCAAACGGAGGTTGTCAACCCATCCTTGGAGACGTATTTGCATTGTTTTGCAGGAACACATCCAAAACAGTGGCCTAGATGGATTTCCTGGGCTGAATTTTTGTTCAATACCACTTACCATGGTTCCACCAAAATGACTCCTTTTAAAGCTCTATATGGAAGAGATCCTCCCTCCTTGCTGTGGTTTACTGAAGATATTTCTGCTGTTGAAGAGGTCAATCAGCAACTTGCTGCTCGTAACACTATTTTAGATGAACTCAAAACTAATTTGACCCATGCTCAAGCTCAAATGAAAGTTTATGCTGATGCTAAGAGTCGTGAAGTTGTGTTCTAGCTTGGTGATTTGGTTTATCTTCGCTTGAAACCTTTCAAGTTTCGTTCACTGGCTAAAACGGTTAATGAGAAATTAAGATCTTGTTACTATGGTCCATATACTGTCTTGAGCAAAATTGGGGAAGTCGCTTACCGCCTTGATTTACCCTCTCATTCACGGGTGCACCCCGTATTCCATGTTTCTTGGCTTAAGCGTGCCGTGAAGGATTCGATTCCAGTTCAACAACTCCCTCCTTTCTTGTATGAAGATCTTGAATTGCTAGTCCAACCTGAATGTGTGATAGATTGTCGGACACTTTTGAATTGCTTCCAAGAGGTTCAGATCAAGTGGAAGGACTTGCCTGACTTTGAGAATACTTGGGAACCCTATGAAGTTATTGATGCTCAATTTCCTCAATTTCGCCTTGAGGACAAGGTGAAACTCGTTGGGGAGGGTATTGTTAGACCTGTTGTTACTAAGGTCTATAAACGCAGGAAGACATAAAAATAAGGCTTAAAAATTACTGTTTTATTTAGTTATTATTATATGTATGTATTTTTAGCAGTTACATAGAAGTCAAGATCGTATTTAATGCTTTGCAGGTAGTTTATTCTGTAGGTTTTTGGTTTTTGAAAAATAAACTGGAGGATAAGGTTCCTCGAAATACCTTGGTTGTTGGAGGAATTATCATTTCAGATCTTGTTTGTATATTTGTAAACTTGTTCTATTTGTTGGTGAAAATAAATAATAGTGTAGCATGTATTTATCTTGGTATTCTGTTTGGGATTTTAAAACATATGGTTGGAGATTTTCTGGGTTCCTAACAATGGCACTTTCTACATGTGAAATCATATTGATACATATAGTCTTTTATATGAAATCGGATTGAAGCATTCTACTTCATCAAAATTTTAGTGTGATAATTAGGCTACCCTTCATATTGCTTGAAATTCGGTATATAATAAAACAACTAAACTTATTGAAGATGATTATCATTTAATTCATGAGAAGATTCTGCAAAATTTGATTTCTATGAACTACGCCAAGACGGGAGATCACAAAGACGTTGCATGGATCTCAAGTTAACTACCTTTTTAACAAGCTCCACACGATCAATATACATACTCCAACTTAATGAGGAGTGTTACAGTTGGTATAAAAATTTGATATTATACAATAATATCGATCTGTAACCAATCTTTAAAATTTCCTCATTTTTTCCTTAATTAGTTTCTCATTTAATTATTTATATACATGCTTACCTTTTGAATGAAATACAACTTATTTTCTCCGGTTTCTTTCATAATTTCAAAATAGTAACACCTATATTAAAATGAACAGTACTGACCTAGTACTGACCTAAACATAATTGAACAGTAAAATAATGAGGCAAATAATGATTTTTTTCCTTATGCACTAGGATAGAGTTGAAGATATAGAATTACTCCACTAAAGGTTAAGAAAAAATTAGAGGCAAAAATAGAGAAGTTGTTAAGCCTATATTGTAGGTCAAGATTATGATTATAGTTTTAGGAGACACTCAGAGATTAAACATAATTCTTATCATTTCTAGAAGTGTACTTTTCTTGACCATTCATTCTTTTCAGAGAGGGATAGACATGTTCTTCATGGGATTCAGATCGAACCCTAATAACTTTCACTCAAACCCTACTTACAATGTAAATTCACATAGGCTAGGGTAGAGAATTCAAAATTCAAGCTCAAACACATAAATTTCAAATTTTAAATTTGTCATGTAAAGAATAAGTTATAGATTAATCCAAAGCAAATAGTAGCATTAACTTTGTACATATGTGTTACAAATTTCACTAAACCAGGACAAACAATTGTTTCAAAACCTAGTAAATCAAATGAGTTATGCTTGAATCTTGAACTTCGAGCTATAAAGTTCAATTCTTGATCTCATCTTCTATTTGTGATAGCTAATACTACCATTTTGGTATAAAATATATTCTGGAATTAACTAATACCGTAGTTAGATGTGGAATAACATTTAACCCTAAATTATTACTCTTTATCCTTCCAAGAAATGTTTACACACACAAATAAAAACAAAGAAATTCACAGATTACATAGTTGTAACAAAAGAAAGGGTGTCAATTGTATGAGAAGCTAACCTCTTCTTCATCAGCACTTCTTATGCGCTTCATGCTCAAATCAATCTTTTGCAAATCTTGAATCTCCTACAAAGTTATATAAAAAGCGATAGGGAACATAAGAAGAACAAAATGAAGTGGTGAAATAATCGAATTTATGAACCTTCTAAGTAACAAGATCACGTGAATTTAAACTTAGACTTAATGACCTAGCTGGTCACTCAACTTATGGATAATGGTCATTATAGTCATTCAACTTTATTTTGTTTTTCAAAAGTCACACAACTTTGTCTAGTTAGCTTATGTGGCCATTTTAGCTGAAATATTTTTTTTTATACCTATTTAATGAAATGACAGTGATAAATATAAAATGTTTAGAAAAAAATATCTTCCATATTAAAATCATTATTTAGACTTATTTTAGGGCCTAACCCACTCTAAACCAAATCCAATTCTTTAATTTGTAGACAACAAAATGATCAATTGTGCCCTCAGTACATTCGTTAACTTAAAATGAATTTAAACTCAATTGCATGAAAAAAAGACTCATTGTACATAGATGTAAGAAACTAGCATTAAAACACACAAAATAATATAAGTATACTGGGTGTTAGCTGAGAAATGTCTGGAACTTCCCGGAATCCACACAAAAGTTGAAGAGTAATTGGAACAAGCCGAAGCATTCAACATGTTTTGAGCCTCTCTTTAAATCTTTAAGTGTTCCTTTAATAAGGTTGCGTGAATGAATATACTTTGATCATCTATATTAGCCTATATAGAAAAAAAATATTAATCATCATAGTAAAATGTGAATAGATTAAGTAATCCCATAATGCTATATTTTTGTGTCTTTAAAAAATAAATTTAATTCTTCATCAATGGAAAAATATTAATCATAATTAATATAGTTTAACTTTTATATCTTGAAACACTAGAAGTACTTATTATGATGCATCTCAAGATTTTAAAATTTTACATGGTCTAACTCTAAATTCTCAATCACAAGTAATCCCTCCGTCCCATATTATATGCGCACTTTCCATTTTATACGATTATTAAGAAATTATTAATATACTAGTAGACTTTATCATTTTATCCTTCATTTATATCAATATACATTAAATTAAGTTAGAAAAAATCATTAATACACTAATTAATGGTGGGGGTAAAATGAGAAAAAAATAATTAATTCTATCCTAACTTAGTAAGTGTCCATATAATATGGGACAACTATGTATAGAAAGATATCCATATAATATAGGACGAAGGTAGTATATAACACATAGAGAACGCTATTATTCACTTAATTACATCATTAACACGTCCCACAGGTTTGGAGTAATTTAATTTTTATTTGTCAAGCACATGATTTTTTTTGATATATCTATCGGTGATACTCGAACGCTTGACTTTTGTGTGTGATCATCTCATTTAAAAGCTTAGGATATTATAGAGAATCCACATTTATTTACTTAATAATTTTTCAACCATTTGGCGGTGGTAATCCTATTCATTGGACAAATTAAATCAAATAGGCATCTTAAGCCACTTTTCTTTTATTAAAGCCTATTATTGATCAAAAGTAGTTAGGGGTAAATTTATATGGTAAAAACAACATAGTTTAGGAGTTATGTGGATAAAAAAAAGTACAATAGATCCTTCATTAAAACTGTCGAGCAGGAGCCACAATCCGGGTTTGTGGAAAGTAGATCCATCTACAGTTTGTATAAGGGATTTCGTGGAATGTGGGTCAAATTCAATGCCTCAGGATCTGCAGCTATAGGATCCTTTTACGACTCGTGGATCCAACTACGAACTCATCCTATTGGTCCGCAATATAATTACTGCAACCCTAAAAATTGGATCAAAAAATCTCGAACCAATTTCACGACCCGTATTTCATTTGATGACCCATATTTTCCCTTCTTGTAGAATTCTTTGATTTCAAATTTTTTTCCACTTTACGACTCATACTTTCCTTTGCGACTTCATCCTATCCGTTCATGATAAAAGTTTTGAGTCTCAAAATTTTCAAGTTTCTGACACCCTCATAGGTAGAGGCATAGGACATGTTCCTAACTAACACTCAATGAAAAAACAAAGAACAGTCTCAAAGTAATAATGTAAGTGACAGACTTTGACTCGAAACATGAGGACTCATCAATCACTCTTCAATAGTAGTCCAAAGCTAGCATTGAGAATAGGATATGGGGTGAACGTCCACTCCTATATTATGAAGAAAAGTAGGCAAAAGAAGTATGTATTAGTACTTGGAATGTACTATGTATGTGAGCAAATAGAAAGAGTCGTAAATCAAAATAAGCAATTGACCAATGTAAATAGTATGAAATAGAATAAATCCAAAACATAAGTAATCTTGAATATGACCAATGCATAATCAAATCATAATATAAAGCAAAAGCGTTCATGAGTCGTAAATTGCAAAAACATGAATCATAAGAAAACATAGCATATGTGTGAAAATCATAACCGACAATAAGATCATGCGAGCTATTACATGAAATCCCAATTTCTCACCCTACAATAGAAAAAAGTTAGTCTACTTCCAAGGTAGTCTCTACCCCGCTTATATGTGGGTGTCATGAACATGTGCTACATGTGGATCCACTAGCTATGCCATATTGGTAATAATCATATGGAGGCAACATATATAGTTTTGGAACCAGAGATTGTTACTAAGGACACCTTAGATTAAGTCCCTACCTCAAAATCCTCTCGACGCTAAGTCAAACTCTCAAAAAATACATATCATAATTCATAAGGCTTATCATAGATCATAGTTGATACTTTCCATAAATTATGAAATGTAACATGTGAAAAGGCAATAAATAGCTACCAAGCCAATTCATAAAACGTGTTCATAGAATAGCATTTTATGTGATTCATTTATTGTGGGTACGGTGTTGGTCTTCATTATTATGAATCCTATCTCCATATAGAGTGTCATTAGGGTCTTAGGTTATCCTTTTCATAATCTTGCTTGAGGGACATGTCAATTCATAATCATAGCTTGTGATGAAAACTTGGGTTTAAGTATGGGTCCACATGTAATTAACTTAAAATCATGAAATTTGATTAAATCATGCATAATCATGTAAAATAACATAAATTGGATCATAATTGAAAGAACTTATTGCATAAAAATCATTAAAATCATATAATTGTTAATTCATATATAATTAGACTAATACTCATGATATAAAATAAATTTCATGCAATTAAATACAAAATCAGAAATAAAATTCCACAAATTTCATACTTGAATTTTGAATAAAAGAAAAGGGTTCTTTGGGCACTATGGATGAAAAGGACTCATGGATGAACGCCCACATACTTTGAATAAATTTTTTGAAGAAAATTGAGAATTTTTTAGTAGAACTTGAAACCCTAGCTTGATTCTTCATTTGGGAATGGGACCTTAAGGAAGAAGAAAACTTGGAAGGATTATGAGTTTTAGATCTTGGATTGAGAATGGGGTGAGTTCTTAGTACAAAAGCAGGTAGGGGGTAAATTTATACGGTTAAAACCATATAGTTTAGGAGTTATGATGATATAAAAAAGTACAAAACATCCTTAATTCAAACTTTCGGACATGAACCACAGATAGAGTTTGTGGATCGTAGACCCATCTACAGTCTGTATAAGGGGTTTCGTGGAATGTGGGTCAAATTCACTGCCGCAGGATGTCCAGCTACAAGATCATTTTACGACTCGAGGATCCAACTATGGACCCATCCGGTTGGTCCACAAAATAATTACTACAACCCTAAAAATATGATCAAAACCTCGAACCAATTTCACGACCCGTATTCCATTTGATGACCCATATTTTCCCTTCTTGTAGACTTCTTTGATTTAAAAATTTTTCCCTCTTGAGTGTTGGGATGTTCTACTAATCCCAACTACGACTCATAATTTCCTTTACAACTTAGTCCTATCCGTTCGTGATAAAAGTTTTGAGACTCAAAATTTCCAAGTTTTTGACCCCTCATCCACGATCACTATCTGTAGGTGGTGGATCACTGTATGACCATTAAATGTATCTCGTAAACCACCCAACTTTCAAGAATTTTAATCCAAGACTAGGTGCCATCCATGACCTCTAAGGTGGTTTACGAGCCATAGATAGTGCCCGTAAAATTTGCACCAACACTAATTTTTTTTGCTTACCTTCCTTGAAAAATTGTCCACTTTTAATATAATATATTATAATTAAATAAATATTACATACAATATTAAAAATATACTAGATTGATTTTTAAGTTGGGGGTATTATCTTAATTTAACATTCAAGTTAGGGAGTACAAACACTATTGAAAAAATAATTATATCGAGAAATAATGTTATAATCCAAAAATATAATTGAAGATAACTACAACTTTAGCAATATTACATTAAGAAAAGTTCTTGAGATAAATTTATAATGCTAAATTTTCTATATAGAAAGAACTTAATAACTTTAAAGTATTTTATTAATTTTAATATTAAGATATATAAACTTAATTATAATACTTTTGACCGCGCGAAGCGATGGGCCAATTACCTAGTTTTGTGATAAATCAATATAAAAGTTATTCTATATTACTAAAGATCTTAAGTAAAAATCTATAATACTTAGATTAAGAATTTTAACGTCAATCATCTTGAAAAAGAGTAAATAGAAAGGAAATAAATCAGTGTAATGTAAATTTGAACAAATGGGATAGAAATTGATCAATACAACAAACAAATCAAAGTGCACACTCCACAAAGTAGAAGAAAGTGACTCATGTAGTGATGCAAAATCAGTAGCTTCTGTCCATCCATTAGCTGACATGCTGGTATTCCTTCCTTACCTCGTCGCAACGCTTTGACGCTTCCAACACTATCTGATTTCTTGACGTTTAACTTGACTGTTTTAGTTATTCTCATGAATATGTTTATCTGTATGAGGATACCAAAACAAATAAAGGCAAGATATGGTCAGAATTGTGAAAAACAAAACAATGTTAGCAGTGCATACTACATATATATTACACATCACCACTCTGTCATCTTATGCTACTTCTCTTCCATTAGTTATAGTGCATCTTATCGATCTAGGTAGTGAAATAAGGCAGAACTTCGAAAAATTCTTAATTATCAACTAAAAATGAGAATATTCAAGCTCAAATCGTCTATAAAGTATATGTCTTACCTGTCAACTAATCAAATTCATTTTTTTTAATATTTGGTTGGATCCACCAGCTAAATATGTCAACAAACTGAACTAATTAAAGAATAACTAGCTGAGAATATATGTTTCTAATAAAGAGGACTCTTTAAAACAACCTTAACTCGTAAAATCAACAAATTTCTATAGTAGAAGCGTGATTTTGTTGAACCTTATTTGGTGTTATGAATCAAACTAAGTCCCCCAAAACGCATAAGTATGGATTTTCATCAATCCAATAAATAGTATTTACATCGTTTTTGACTCCTCTTTCACAAATTTTCCTCTTTTTCATGAAGGAGTACTAATATGTATGGAATTTCTTAACTCTTAAATATTGCCTTTTCCCACTGTAACCCAGCACTCATCAGGATGCTATCCCATGGCTGACATTAATTCACATAGAATTCCCCACCTTATCATAAATTTTGATCAAACATAATTAATTCACATAAGTTCATCTCGAAGGACTCTTTTAATCCACAACTTTATATATGAGGGTTTTCAATTGGATACCATGTTTCAGTTATGGCAGAAAGACCTCGTACATCCGCCATGGATTTCCAGTCTCTTCTAGATAACAACTTTCTAACCCAAAACACATATTTATTAGTGTGGATAGATTTCACCTCTTATACTCAAAAGAACTCTCTTTCGGTCCAAATTTATTAGTACAAGTATATATGGAAATGAACATATGTCAAACATCCATTTGCCAGTCCTTCTTCTCAATTGATGACTATTCCCTAGGATCGATCAAGAGAAAGAAAAGGTGGAATGCAGGCTCCACAAACAAAAAAGGAAAACAAGTTGTTTGAGAGAGTAAAGATGGGATACACAAAGAAGTAAAAGAAAGGACGATATCTCTTTCATTTTGTTTTCAGTAACAACAATCAATTAGTTTCATGCTTTTTACATATGCTCACCTCCCATTCATATACAAGAAACGGTTCAAAGTTTGGTGAAATTCACTTACTCAAGGGAAGATCAGATAACAAGAACTAAGCTTATTGAATGAAAATAAATAACCAATAGCAAAACACCGTTGAGAACAGGGAGATATTAATTACTTGTTGGTGAAATTACAAAAAATTACAAATGGCAATTGAAATATAAAATGAAGAAACCAAATATTCTTCGGGCCGAGGCGCGAATATCTCACTCTCTTTAAGGAGATTCAATCCCACTGCAGCAAAACTTTTCACCGGTCCAGCAGTATACTTCTTAACTTGTCCCCTCCAGGATACAACAATCTTATCACAAAAGTGTAACTCAACAAACT
>JBCEWC010022067.1:0-10188 GCA_038996855.1 Solanum aculeatissimum | reverse complement strand
TGAGCCGACTTTGTCATTCTATCAACCACAACCCATATAGAATCAAATTGCCTTCTAGTGTGGGGTAACCCAACAACAAAATCTATATTTACATCCTCCCACTTCCAAGTAGGTATTTAAATGTCTTGAGTCAATCCACCTGGCCTTTGATGTTCTACTTTCACTTGTTGACAATTAGGACATTCCGACACAAATATAGCCACATCTCTTCTCATACCATGCGACCAATACAAACCTTTCAAATCTTGATGCATTTTGGTAGATCCCAGATGAATAGAATATTGTGAATTTTGGGCCTCTTTCATATTAGTTTCTCTCAAACCATCAATATTCGAAATACACAAATGATCTTGGTACCGAAGCACACCATCTCCCCCTTGGGAGAAAATCTCAATCTTGCTATTGGGAACCAACTTCTTCAATTCTACCAAGGAAGGATCTAAATCTTGCTTAGCCATAACATCAACTACCAAGGAAAATTCGGACCCACTTTGCACAAAGATACCACCATTGTCAGATTCGGACAATTTCACCCCCAACCTAGCTAACCGATGCACATCCTTCACTACCTCTTTCTTCCCTTCATCTATATGTGCCATACTCCCCATAGAAAGTCTACTAAGAGTATCCACCACAACATTGGCCTTGCCGGGATGATAAAACAGACTCATGTCATAATTCTTAAGGAGTTTCAATCATCTCTTTTGCCTCAAATTAAGATCCCTTTGAGTGAACATATATTTCAAGATCTTATGATCAGTGAACACATCCGAATGAACCCCATACAAATAATGATGCCAAATTTTCAAAGCAAACACCACCGCCGCTAATTCAAGATCATGAGTCGGATAATTTTTTCATGCACCTTCAATTGTCGGGAAGCATAGGCTATCACCTTACCATGTTGCATAAGCCCACAACCCAAACAAATACGGGATGTATCACAATAAACCACAAACCCATCTATACCATATGCCAAAGGCAAAACTTGAGTCGATGTAAGGCGATCTTTCAAAGTTTTGAAACTTTTTTCATATTCATTAGACCACACAAACTTGGCCTTATTTGGAGTCAATTTGGTCAACGGAGATTCTATAGATGAAAACCCCTCAACAAACCTTCTATAGTCACCGGCCAAACCAAGGAAACTACGAATAGCTGAAGGTGTCAGTGGTCTAGGCCAATCCCTTACCGCCTATGTTTTCTTAGGATCAACCTTGATGCCATCTATTCATGGACGATTTTTCTGAGTCACCAGGAACCCTACACCACTGTAGCGCAATCGCTACAAGATCATTGGTTGAGAAAAAGGAGGACCCTGGGGCTTTCACCATTCTATGCACAATAGGAGTATTAAATTTTTCACGGGCTCTCTGCGATATGGGAGAAAGCATAAATCTAATGCCACTAGCAGTATATCGGCAGTTGGGCTTGGGAGCCCTCACACCCACTACGATGCGGCTGCTTATGGCAGATAGGTCAGTTATGAGGCCAGTGGGAATCCTTTGTGATGTGCTAGTAAAGGTGGGCAGGTTTACTTTTCCTGTAGATTTTGTCATTCTCGATTGTCAGGTCAACTTTGAAGTCCCCATCATTCTTGGGAGACCTTTCTTGGCTACTGGTAGAGCACTAGTGGATGTGGAACAAGGAGAGTTGACTTTCCTCTAGAATACTGAAGAAGTCAAATTCAATGTGTGTGCATCTATGAAGAGACCTAAGGAAACGTCAGTAACGTCTGTCATAGATGTAGAGGACACCTACTTTTCTGAGATTCCGGTTGAAGAAGAGTTGAATGTTGATGAGTTAGTTGCTGTCATTATGAACTTCCCCGATGATAGCATAACTAACTACAAGAGTGCAGTGCAAGCACTGCAAGGTAGGGGAACTAGACCCTACATGCCAAGGAAGCTGGACCTTGATTTTCAAAATAGACCATCGCCACCTGCCAAACCTTCGGTCGAAGAGCCCCCTACTGTGGAGCTCAAGGAACTGCCACACCATCTAAGGTATGTTTTTCTTGGCACTAATGATACTTTACCTGTGATTGTGACTACAGATTTGCAGGATACATAAATAGCAGCACTGTTAGAGGTTCTACAAAAGTTCAAAAAGGAGAATGCATGGTCGATAACTGACATCGTGGGAATCCCACCTGGTATATGCACTCATAAAATCAAATTGGAGGACAACTGCATCCCCAACATCGAGCACCAACGCAGGCTAAACCCGTCCATGCAAGAGGTTGTTAAGAAAGAGATCATTAAGTGGTTGGATGCTAGGGTGATCTACCAAATTTCAGATAGCCAGTGGGTTAGCCCAGTCCAATGTGTACCTAAAAAAGGGGCATGACGGTCGTAGCTAATGACAAGAATAAGCTGGTCCCATCACGTCCTGTAACGGGATGGAGGGTGTGCATGGATTACAGAAAATTGAACAAGTGGACCTTGAAGGATCACTTCCCCATGCCCTTCATGGATCAGATGCTAGATCGTTTAGCAGGCAGAGGATGATATTGCTTTCTCGATGGTTACTCAAGATATAATCAGATATCAATAGCACCTGAAGACCAAGAGAATACTATATTCACCTATCCTTATGGAACATTCGCTTTCAGATGGATGCCGTTTTGTCTGTGTAATGCCCCAGCCACATTTCAGAGATGCATGATGTCAATTTTCTCTGATATGGTTGAGGACACTTTGGAAGTGTTCATGGACAATTTTTCTGTGGTAGGTGATTCCTTCGATGATTGTCTTCTCAATCTGAACAAAGCCTTACAACGCTGTGAAGAGGCCAACCTAGTTTTGAACTAGGAGAAATGACATTTCATGGTCAGAGAGGGAATAGTCCTAGGCCATAAAATCTCCAAAAGAGGCATAGAAGTCGATAAAGCAAAAATTAAAGTAATTGAGAAGCTACCACCGCCTATCTCAGTTAAAGGGGTGAGGAGTTTCTTGGGGCATGCCGGCTTTTACCGTAGATTCATAAAGGACTTCTCCAAAATAGCACACCCACTGTGCAAGCTGCTAGAGAAAGACGCCAAATTCCATTTTGATAAAAACTGCAAGCAGGCATTTCTAAATCTTAAAGAGAAGCTGATCACGACACCTGTTGTTGTAGCTCCAGATTGTTCAGGGCCCTTTGAAATTATGTGTGACGCGAGCAGTACTACTGTAGGGGTTGTGCTGGGTCAGAACCACAATAAAATCTTTCACCCCATCTATTATGCCAGCAAAACTCTGAATGAGTCTCAGAGGAACTATACTGTGACTGAGCAGGAACTGCTGGTCGTCGTCTATGTATTCGACAAGTTTAGAGTATACCTTTTTGGGAATAAGGTAATCGTGCATACAGATCACGCAGCACTGAGATACCTCATGACTAAAAAAGATGCCAAACTGCGATAATTCGGTGGGTTCTACTCCTGCAAGAATTTGACTTTGAGGTTCAAGATAGGAAAGGCACTGAAAACCAAGTGGTTGACCACTTATTCTGTCTACAAGACGAATCAAAGGGCAATGATTAGCTGACCATTGATGACTCGTTCCCTGATGAACAGGTATTAGCTTCCTCTGTTGACTTAATCCCATGGTATGCTAATTTTGCTAACTATTTGGTGAGTGACCTCATGCCCGAGGACCTTACCTCTCACTAGAGGAAAACGTTTTTGCATAATGTACGTAGGTAATTCTGGGATGAACCCTTTTTATTCCATACATGTGCTAATGGGATTATTCGACGGTGCATTCCTGAGGCAGAAATGTTAAGCATAATAGAAGCATGTCACACTTCTCCCGTGGGAGGGCACCACAGTAGTGCTCGAACAGCTAAACCTATACTTCAATGCGGGTACTACTGAACCACACTGTATAAGGATACACATGACCTAGTTGTAGGGTGTGATCAATGCCAGCGATAAGGAAACATCTCTAGGCGCTAAGAGATGCCAATGACGCCTATTTTTGAGGTCGAAATCTTTGACGTCTAGGGTATTGATTTTATGGGGCTATTGTGAGCTCATATAGGATGCGATACATATTGATGGCCATTGACTATGTGTCCAAGTGGGTGGAGGCAATGGCCCTACCAAACAACGAAAGCAAAAGCGTAACACAGTTTCTAAGGCGGAACATTTTCTCCATATTTGGGACCCCCAGAGCCATCATTAGCGATGGGGGAACACATTTCTGTAACAGGATGTTTTGTGCAGCCTTAGCCAAGTATGAAGTTAAACAGCATCAAGTTGCCTCTCCTTATCATCCGCAAACCAGTGCCCAGGTCGAAGTATCAAACAGGGAAATCAAAGTGATATTGGCAAAATCAGTAAATGCTTCGAGGACTGATTGGGCATGAAAGCTTGACGATGCATTGTGGGCTTATAGAAATGCCTACAAAACCCCTATCGGTATGTCACCATACCAATTGGTGTTTAGTACGGCATGCCACTTACCGGTGGAACTTGAACATTGGGCCTTGTGGGCCCTAAAGAAATTGAACTTGAACTTAGATGAAGCCACCGATCTGAGGTTAGATCAAATAAATGAGTTAGATGAAGTGCAGTTGAAAGAATACGATAGTGATGCGTTATACAAGGCCAATATGAAGGCACACCACGATAGACACATAGCCCCACACAACTTTAATATGGGTGACAGGGTGCTGCTGTACAATTTACGGTTGTGATTATTTCCAGGTAAGTTGAAATCTAGATGGGCTGGCCCATATAAGGTTGTCCAATTCTTCTCCTATGGTGAGTTGGAGTTAGAATCAGATAATGGACATAGGTTCAAGGTAAATGGACAAAGAGTAAAGCGTTATATGGGTGTGGCGTCTGAATCCGCAGTGGTAGAGGTACTACACCTTGATGAAGTCTGAGTAATCAGGGAGCTGTGTCGTGCCGCGACGTTAAATCAGGCGCTTCTTGGGAGGCAACCCATGTGTTGTTAGTTTTTATTTTAGCTTTTATATTATATGGTTCGTTTGTCATGTTTCACTAGTTGTAGTTTTTGTGGTCGCAGAAGTAGGTTGGTAACCTAGGCTGTGACGTGTGTCATCGCCCTACCCTTCCAGGTAAGTGAACATAGGTCACGTCATGATGAACGGGAGAACAAACGGCCCGTGTGACACTTTACGAACTGTGAAGCCGATCGTGAAGTGAGGCTGTGGCATGTCCCTCTTAAATCAGCTCAGAAAAAGCAAAGTCATGTTGAACGAGAGGCCACACGGCCCGCGTGACATTACATGAATCGTGAAGCCTGTCGAGAAATGTGGCAGTAGCTTCAAATCAGGGACGGGTAATTAAATGGTCCAAGTCCTTTCAAACGGGAGGCCAAACGGCCTGTGTGATACTACAAGGACCGTGGAGCCTACCATGAAGTGAGGCAGAATCCACTCCATAACCAGCGTACCAAAATTTATACATGTTAGGTCACACGGAGGGCCAAACGGACTGTGTAATCTCACACGGACCGTTAAGCCATCCATGTAGTCTGGCAGTGACTCAACCCATGGCTCCAATCACACGTTCCTCTAAGTAATTTCACAAGGATGGCCAAATGGGTCGTGTGTCATCACACGGACCGTCAAGCCATCCGTTAAACATGACAGTAGCCAAACTCACTAATGGATGGGATTTTTGTTAAGTACTGGTACACGAACGGCTAGACGGGGCGTGTACCATTGAACGGTCCATCTAGGGTACCTTGATGAGGCGGGTTGACGGTTTTTGACCATGTATAACTCACCTCAATACCCACAAATCCATTCTTAAACTTGTTCTTCTTACTCTCTTGTGAATCCACCCCCCTCCAAAACACTCCTCCTTTGTCACGAAATCATTACCCTCTCACGATCCGTCTCATTCTCTGTATGGTGTAACCTCTCACCGTGAGCATTGTGTTAGTCTATAATCAGCAAATCTCATCCACATTCAAGTAAGTCACTCATGTTTTTGTTCTTAATTTTCTTTAAAATTTAGTGTCAACCGTGTGAAGAATGGGATGGTGAGACGCACAAACCGCCATTGTTGCACCCTTAGTTAGATTAACATGTGCATTGTAGATTAGGGTTTCAATTTGAGTTAGAAGGGGGTCAAAATTAAAGTATTTGGGAGAAATATTTGTTGGGCGAAGTGTTGTTAATTCGATCTGTGAATGGTTGGCCAAAACAACGAAGTTGCCATTGCATAATTTTGCCCGATAATTTCAATGGTATGGTTAACGGACTGTGTCTTGGTACACGGCTCGTTCAACTATCTATTGAATTTGAACTACCCGCAGGCAACGATGAAACAGATGAGCCGTTACACGGACCGTTCCATTTCACACGGTCCGTATAAGACTCTGTCCAGTTACCCTTCACAAAACTGATACAAGTCTGGACAGACGGGACATTACACGGGACGTGCCACATCACACGGACCGTGCACTATTCCGTCCAGTTGTCCGAAAATGGGTTTTACTTGAATTTTGGTCCTGTTTTGTTTACTTGAATTTTTTTGCAGCCTGTTTGTTGCAGTTACCTACAACGAGTACCACGTGCCATGTCCCGATGATAGACTGGGTGACGCCACTCTTAAGGGTTATTGCCACGTCATACCGGTGGCGAGGAAGTCTGAGTACTCGTCCAGTATGGGGGTTAATTGTGGAACCATAAAAGACTAATAACACATGTTTTATGCTTTCAGGCACGATGGGTCCACGCCGACAAATCCAACTTCGTGACTCTCCGACTGAGTCTTCCAGGTCCCCTACAGGGAGTAGCTCGGGCTCAGATTCATCTAAGGGGGGAGGAGCCCAATTCACTGGAAACATCTCACCTCACTCCCCCCGCACGACTTGAGCTTGGACAGCTCAGCAGGCCATTTCACTTTCCACCTTGGGGCCACCTCTACTAGAGGGTGCAGAAGGGGAGGCCGACAAGACTTTTGAGGAGACTGAACACGCAACTAACCCTGATACACCACCACATCCAGATGATGCTGCCACTGCCGAGCTTAGGGACAGCGATGATGATGCTATTCATGCTGCTGTTGCTCGGGCGCTGAATGAGGAGGAGGCCGTAACTACTCTCTTATTCCTCTGAGGCAGGTGGTCCACTCCCGAAAGCAGGGAGATCTACTTGAATGGGTTGACCAAAGGCTCTGGGGGTTGTCATAGACACCCAGTGATTCTAGAGTTGATCATTTTCACTGAGCAACTTGCTGTTGTCCCTGATATCAAGGATACATTTGAGTTCCACGACTTCGGATAGATGACCCAGCGACCTGGTTTCTATGGCCCTGCCCTCATATAGGAGTTTTACTCCACATATGCAGCTGCTCTGTTCTCTGCAGTGGGAGGTAGTTCGCAGCGGTTAAAGAGGTACTTGGCTGGATAGGTGTGACCTCTCCCCAGTTTGATGATTCGGGGACAAGAGGTGGATATATCTGAGGCAACTATCAATAGGTTCCTACATGGCTCAGAGTATGTACCCCCAAGGGACGGACTCTATGCTGCAAAAGTTCATCAGGTCTCTGAGTCAGCCCTGTTAGCTGACCCCACATCTAGAGTTGTTGTCGTCACGTGGATCGCCCAACAAATTTCTATGCAGGGGGCTGAGGCTGCTTGGGTAAATGACCCACGAACTCCCATTACGAAAGCCTCCCTCAATTTTCAGGCTAAGGTTTGGTGGTCTGTGGAGCGGGCTCATCTGCGACCCACGCTCAATGATAGCATCCTTCATTTGTCGTAGGCTTCCCTGGTCGCTTGCCTCATAGCCCGATATCCCATAAACGCAGGGCGGGTCATTACTACAGAAATAAGAGACAGGGCCCTCAGTGAACGCTCGACCATGCCATTCCCGTGCCTTATCAGAGCTCTGTACCGATGGGCCCAAGTTTCTATCACCCGATACTTGGACCGGAAGACCTACCAACAGCGGGGGTAAACATCTCCTTGATCAAAGATATCAACAACCCCCTCTTCCGGAAAAGGACAGAACGCTACGGATCACCACCAGTGTTCCCTCAGGCAGACCCACCTCAGCCTATGGACTTAGAAGGTGTTACGGGGATACCAGCTCCAGGTGGTGCACAGGAGCAGGCTGGGAGTAGCTCTTCCCAGGCAAGTGCAGTTCCAGGGTATGTCTATGTGCCCTATGAATTCTTGACTAGGCTGGTGAATGAGAAACGACAGACTAGGGCCATTGTGGATCAGATAGTGGAGCGTATGCCACAGGTGCTCCAAAATCATGCAGAATCGATGCGTTTTGAGTGGCGCAAAGAAATCACAGTCCTCTATGCCCAGATTACTGGATTGGAGACTTACTTCCAGGAATAATTCAGACATCTATCGGGGGAAGGCCTCCAATATAGCTACCACGGTTTCCGAATTGAAGAATCAAATGGTCGTGTTGATGGCTAAGTATAATGCACCCCCGCCACCTACTCCTGCTGAGTCCTTTATGGACATTATTTCAGCCCCTGCTCCAGCTCCGTCTTTGGAGAGCTTGTGGGCTGCCCCACCCCCAGCTGAACCTTCCCGCCGAAAAGGGAAGGACAAAAAGAGACATCAGCGCCATAGCCCACCGGAGGACCCCTAAGAGGCGGAGGCCAAACAGTTTAGAAAGGAACTTCGTGCCAGTCGGAGAGCGGCAACCTTGCAGGAGGAGCAGGAGAGGTTAGCTATGGAGGACGCCCAAGATGGAGCATCAGGAGTATACATGGAGTATACACGGAATAAGGATCTCTCAAATTTTCGGGGCATACATCAAACTCAGTAGCCAACAAAGGAGTCACAAAAGATAAATTGGCACCCGAATCAAGTAAAGCATATGCATCAAAATTAAAGATTTTTAACATACCCGTGACGACATCCGGAGCTTCCTTAACTTCTTGGCGGGCATGGAGAGAATAAAACCGGTTGTTCCTTAGAGCACCTCCAACCGAAGCCTTTGGTGGCACTTGACCATCGGGAGAAATTTGGTCCTTTTTCACGTTTTTTGGGCAATGAGAAATCTCTTGGTCCAAGCTACCACACCCATAACAGGCACCCGTGCCTTCTCTACAAGCACCCCAATGGTTACGTCCACAACGATCAGAATGAGGAATCCGAGGACCATTCCCCACTTGTGCCCCAGGAGGAGGCACCCTAGTAGCAAATCTCACCTTATACCGTTGGCCTTGTTGGAAAATGCCAAAACCACCAACCTTAGCATTCGGGAACCCCACATCAATACGGGCCCTCTTTGGCTCATGCACCCTTTTATCCTTCATCTTTTCATTCTCAATTTGTTCAGCCTATGTCATGAGCCTCAAAATATCCATCTCTTTTATAAGCATAGTCGTACGACACTCCTTCACAATCAAATCCGATGCACCCGATATGAACTTGTACATCCTTACACGAGGATCTGAAACCAATGTAGGAGCATACTTAGAGAGTTTGGTAAACTTGAGGGCATAGTCCCTCACAGTCATGGAGCCTTGATGGAGGTTGATAAATTCGTTCATCTTGGCTTCCCTAAGCTCAAGTGGGAAGAACCTATCAATAAAAGCCATCTTAAACTCCTCCCAATCAACTTTAACATCTGCCACCCTCTCCATAAGCCATTGCCCATACCAAACTTGAGCAACACCCTTGAGTTAGTAAACCTCCAACTCCACCTTTTCCTTCGAACTAACCCCCATGATAGACAAGACCTTGGTGAGTTCATCCACAAATTCTTGAGCATCCTCATCAGCCTTAGAACCATAGAACTCTGGAGGGTTCATGTGAGTGAAGTCCCTCACTCTTGAAGCCGGAGTAGTGATAGGGGATGGGTAGACGGGCCAAGCTTAGTTGGCCACAGCTTGTGCCAACATGGAAACAACATTGCAAAACTCGATATGGGTCACCTGTTCCTCAACCGGTGCTGGAGGAGCCATTTTCTCAACTTTCGGAGCCGGATAGGGAAGAGAAGCTCTTCTTGGAGGCATTTGTTGAAAGAACGATAATACCAATATTTAGAGACTTATCAAGATCTCATGAAACGACTTAAGGAAGAAATTAAGTGAAAATGTTTCCTAGAATGTCATCATAGCCTCTTGTTCATAGACATGGCGCACATCACACCCATGAACAAGACTCTACTAGACGCGACATGTTGGACTCCGAGGATCATTACAAACCTAGGGCTCTGATACCATCTTTGTCACGACCCGGATAGGGG
>JBCEWC010022066.1:0-10189 GCA_038996855.1 Solanum aculeatissimum | reverse complement strand
TTGTCGTGCCATTGACTTGGTAAACACATCAGCTATCTGAAGATCACTGGATACATGTGGAAGGGTAATAACTCTTTTATCGAGAACTTCTCTAATAGAATGACAATCTACTTCAATATGTTTGGTTCTTTCATGATAAACCAGATTTGTAGCAATCTGAATGGCGCTTGTGTTGTCAGCATGAAGAGGAGTAGGACTAGATTGAGAAAAACTAACTTTTTTCAACAAACCTCGAAGCTAAATAATCTATGAGCAAGCTACAAACATTGCTTGATATTCATATTCTATTGAGGATTTTGAAATGCGATCTTGCTTCTTACTCTTCCAAGATATCAAGGAACCTCCTAGAAACATGCAACAACTTGTGACAGAGTGATGAGTATCAGGACAACTAGCCTAATCAGAATCACAAAATGCATTAACCTTAATAGGAGAATCACTAGGAAAGAACAATCCACTAGTAGATGTTCCTAAGAGATATCAAATGATATGACGAACAACCACTAAATGTAGATGACAAGGTACCTGCATGACTTGGTTGACTTGTTGAACTGCAAAATAAATATTAGATCGAGTAATAGTAAGATAATTTAGGCTCCCAACTAATTCTCGATACAAAGTTGGATCAGGAAGAAGATCTCCTTCATCATGACGATACTTTACGCAATTCCAATGGAGTATCTACAGAAGAAGATTCTTGAAGACCAGCCAAAGCAATCAAGTCTTGAGTATGTTTGTGCTTTTTTAAGAACACACCTAAAGAATCACAATGAACTTCAAAATCCAAAAAATATGTAAGAGTACCAAGATCTTTCATATGAAAAGAATCCTTATGTTGTTGTTGGAGGTTAGAAATTATTGAAGAATCAGTTACTGTGATAATAATGTCATCTACATATACCAAAAGAAGAACACAACCGGTAGATGTTTTCCGAGGAAACAAAGAAGAGTCATATTTGCTCTGTTCAAAATAGAACTGAAGCAAAGTAGATCGAAACTTTCAAACCAAGACCGGGGAGCTTGTTTTAATCTATACAAAGATTGCTTTAACTTGCAAAAAACTGCTATAGTTGATGAAAACAAACCAGGTGGAGGTTTCATATAAATATCTTCTTTGAGATCACCATAGAGAAAAATATTTTTGACATCTATTTGATGAAGTGGCCAATTTTTTGTGATGCAACAATGGCAATAATTGTTCGCACAGTCGTCATTTTTGCTACTGGTGAAAACTTATCCTCATAGTCCGCACCATACTCCTGTTTGTTACCAAGGACCACCAATCGAGCTTTGTACTGATCAAGAGTTCCATCAGAATGGAGTTTAATTGAAAAAACCCATTTACATCCGATTGGATGGACATCAGCAGGACAAGAAACAATGTGTCATATGTTATTTTCTTTCAATATCAAAAGTTTTTCCTTCATTGTTTTCTGCCAACATTCAAGCTTGGAGGATTGTGCATAACCTGGTGGAATAGAGATGGTTGATAATGTAGAGGAGAAACCATACCAGTTAGGAGTACAAGATACTCTGGTAGATCATCGAAGAGGCTCAAGAGGAGCAAGACTTGAAGAAATCTCAGATTCTGGTTGAGGAGCAGTCTCAAGTGTCGGATTAATTTCGGGATGAGGTAAAGTTGGACGACGTCGTTCATACACAAATCCAGGTTTGAATGGCTTAGAAGAAGAAGACAAATCTTCAAAAGTAGGAATAAGAGAAACAAAAGATGACTCAAAATGAGTAGAAAAAAATATTGATTCTCAAAGAAAACAACATTTCTAGAAACGCGAAATTTGTTAGAACTTGGATCATAGAAAATAAAACCTTTTTGTGAAGTACAACGACCCATGAAAGCACATTTAGTAGACTTCACTAAAAGTTTATTGCGTTAAGAAGGGGGAAGATTCACAAAACAAGCACAATCAAATGTATGAAAATTATCATAGGTTGGATTTTGATGATAAAGACAATAATATGGAGAGTCAAGGTTTAACACTTTAGGTGGCAACCTATTAATTAAATAGACAGCAGTAGACAAAGCTTCAATCCAATACTTAGACGGGATAGAGGACTCAATCAATAAAGTTTGAGTTACATCCAAAAGATGATATTTTTTATGCGCAACAACTCCATTTTGTTGTGGAGTATATGGGCAAGACCATTGTGAAACAATTTCTTTCTTAAGCAAGAAACTATTGAATTCATCAGACATATATTCTCCACCAAAATTAGATCTTAATATTTTGATGCAGGTAGAAAATTGAGTCTCAATAGAAGTCAAAAATGTCTTGAATATGAAAAAGACATCAGATTTGGAACGATGAAAATACACCCATGTGAACCGACTATAATCATCTATGAATGTCACAAAGTACTTGAAAGGAGCATGAGAAATAATGGGCAAAATACCCCAAATATCACTATGAATGACAACAAAACACTTTGTAGCAGACTATCGAAATTCGAAAAAGGAAGAGTTTAAAGGGAGTTGCTGAAAATTGATTTTTATTTCCCAATAAACCAGAATTTGACAAATGAGACAATACAATAGAATTTGGATGCCCTAGACCCTTATGTGAAGCCTCAGTCTTACTAACTGTAGAAGTACAAGCAGTACAAGCAAAAGATAGGACACGAGGAATGGAAAAGCATATAGGAGACAATCTTCCAACTTTAGGGCCCTTCCCGATTATCGTCCCTGACACTCGATCCTACACAAGGCAACCATAGCAAGAAAAATTCACATCACAATTGTTATCTACCAACTGGCAAACAGAAATAAGACTAGTGGAGAGCTTTGGTAATAGAAATACATTAATGAATGTTTTAGTAATATCCCCAACCTTGATAATTGGTAAATTACTACCATTGGCAATCTGGATATTTGATGGACCACGATACTCACGAATATGTTTTAGCATACTCTTTGAGTTAGTCATATGATTGGAAGTGCCAGAAACAACAATCCAAAAATTAGATATAATCTTGTTACCATGTAGTCCCAATGTTGAAAAGGCTGATACAATCATTTGTTGTACCATTTCCGAAATAAGAACTTGTTTAGCCGCTCTAGTTAAAATCGAGTAATAAGAAGTTAAGCCATTTATCCTAGCTTGAAAAGCATTGGTCCTGCAATTTTGAGGATGTGTGGGACACTCTTTGACAATATGCCTGTGTTGTTTACAATAATTGCACAACATTTTACCACAATTGCTAGCAATATGACCATATTCCTGACAACTGTAGCATTGAGTCTTGCTCATATCCCAACCTTTTCCTTTTCCTTGGGCAACAAATGCAACAGTGCGAATAGTATCTTTCTTAAAAGTATTTTGTGTGAAAAAACATTTCTCTTCACGAAGTAACTCCCTAAAACAAATTTCCAAAGAGGGTGACGGGTCACGATACATCAAATTAGAGTGAACAATCTTAAAATCAGATCGCAATTTCACCAAAACTTAATCTCTCTTGCTTTGCTCATGAATTGTTTGATTAATTGGGGGAAATTTAACAAGTATTTTAGCATAAACAATATCTGTGAATTCGTCCCATAATTTCTTAAATCATGAAAAGAAATCCTGAATAGAAAGACCTCCTTGAGAGTAATTAGCAATTTAATGCTCTAGCTGAAAGCGCCTTGCACTATTGTCTTGATTGTAAATCTTTTGTAAATAATCCCACATGGCCTTTGCAGTCTTGTATGGCCTAAGTTTAAGAACAGTGAGAGAGTCGATTGACCCTAAAATCCATGTCACTACCTGAGCATCTTTGACCTTCTACTGACTTAATTTTGTAGGATCAGTCGATGGAGGATCATTTCCATCTATATGGCCCCATAACTTTTTTCCAGTGACAAATAATTGAAACTGAAATTCCCAAGCAAAGTAATTTTTTACAATGAAACGAACATTGAATGACTCAAAGTAATGTGAAGTCATATTTTTTTTTAAAAGAGATCCAAAAACACAATGATACGAAAAAATGGCTAGAAAAATCAAAGACCAAGAGCCTCAAATAGTTAGGACTAATTGTTGATTAACAACAACGAAAACAAAAACTTCCAAAAATATTTAAAAGTTACTACAGATCCAAGACTTTATGAATCAAAGAAGAGAACTCTGATACCGTGTCCAGAACAGTGAAACACAAGAGAACCTAAGGAATGATTGTCTCAATTCATTGATTCAAATACATAAGAATACATCACTATCTATATACAAGAGAAAATATTCTCTCCTTAACGTAAATCCTACAAATTAATGTGGATAATATTGTACAACTAATGCTACATAATATTCTCCACTAAATGTAACATCTAGAAACTTGCATATATTCTACAACTAATGCTATACAATATAAGACACTAAATATAGATCATGCATGATATCCTATGATCTTTCCATTATCTTAACAGAAACTTCTTCCACGATCGACAGAACGGGGAGAAAATTTAAATAATATTATGCAAGAGATTCTCCATAGAATCTGTTCTGATCACACACTAATTGTGCTTCAGAGTCGCAGTTGGGAAACAAAATGTCTTATTTCAAGTTTGAAGGATGGTGGCGGGAAACTGAAGGATTCAATGAGAAAGTTATGGTTTAATGGATTCCATTATTATTAACAGAAGTCCAGACTTATTTAGCAATCAAGTTAAGAGCTTTGAAGGCTAAAATTAAAAGAGTGGAGCTCAGGCAACAAAATTGAAGAGATTGACAATATTCTGCAGAATAGATCTTTAAGAGAAGAAGAGGCCAATCATAACTTTCATTCTCAAGAATTGGGGGTCTGAATTATTGAAGGTCCATATTTTAAAAAAGGGCCTACAAACCATACTAGGGTCCATGGGATGAGGGGATCTGGGTTCATGAAGGCTGACTTATACAGAGAGGTATACGGTCTGTACAGTTGTACTTGAGCCGTACAACCAGCTCATGAAGGTTGAAATTTCTGGGTTCTAAGGGGGTCAGATTCATGGGCCCTTTTATGGTCCATGAGAAACTTTACAGGTAGTTTGGTCACCTCCGCGGACCGTGGAACTATCCATGGGAGTGAACAATGACCATACAACCTCTGCACATCACAAATGCAAATCATATCTAAATGCATAAAATGAAGGAGTAATCGACTCCAAGTTATCACATGAACTTTAAAACTAATTTCATGAACATGCATGCATAAGGAATCATGAGAATAGCAAAAACGCCTGAGTTTTAAAAGAGTGCATTGGAGGATCTAATACCTCATACTAAAACTGAAACTAAAGCTGAGGTAAAGAAGTGACGATGATGGGACATCATATCGGCCTTGGTCTCCCATGTAGCACAAGAGAACAGTGAAACACAAGAGAAACTAAGGAATGATTGTCTCAATTCATTGATTCAAATACATAAGAATACATCACTATTTATACACAAGAGAAAATATTATCTCCTTAACGTAAATCCTACAAATTAATGTGCATAATATTCTACAACTAATGCTACATAATATTCTACACTAAATGTAGCATCTAAAACTTGCATAATTCTACAACTAATGCTATACAATATTCTACACTAAATGTAGATCACGCAGGATATCCTATGATCTTTCCATTATGCTAATAACCCCCCTCAAATTGATGCTGGTGAATCTAAAAACATCAATTTGCCTACTAGAAATTGATGACATTGTCGTGACATTGACTTGGTAAACACATCAGCTATCTGAAGATCACTGGATACATGTGAAAGGGTAATAACTCTTTCATCAACAACTTGTCTAATAGAATGACAGTCTACTTCAATATGTTTGGTTCTTTAATGATAAACCAGATTTTCAGCAATCTGAATGGCGTTTGTGTTGTCAGCGTGAAGATGAGTAGAACTAGATTGAGAAAATCCAATTTCTGTCAACAAACCTCGAAGCCAAATAATCTCGGAGCAAGCTACAGACATTTCTCGATATTCAGACTCTGTTGAGGATTTTGAAACACGATCTTTCTTCTTACTCTTCCAACATATCAAGGAACCTCCTAGAAACATGCACCTACCTGTGACAGAGCGATGAGTATCCGGACAACTAGCACAATCAGAATCACAAAATGTATTAAGCTAAATAGGAGAACCACTAGGAAAGAATAATCCACGAGTAGATGTTCCTAAGAGATATCGAATGATATGACGAACAACCACCAAATGTAGATGACGAAGAGCCTGCATGAATTGGTTGACTTGTTGAACTGCAAAAGAAATATTAGGTCGAGTAATAGTAAGATAATTTAGGCTCCCAACTAATTCACGATAAAAAGTTGGAGCAGGCAAAAGATCTCCTTCATCACGATGATACTTTATGCAATTCTAATGGAGTATCTACATAAGAAGATTCTTGAAGACCGGCCAAAGAAATCAAGTCCTGAGTATATTTTCTGGTTTAAGATCACACCTAAAGAATCACAATGAACTTCTAACCCCAAAAAATATGTAAGTGAACCAAGATCTTTCATATGAAAAGAATCCTTAAGTTGTTGGAGGTTAGAAATTAGTGAAGAATCATGTAACGACCCAAAAATTTTCAAACTTCATAATGGTTGGTCAAGGTTAGTGTTGAACTCATCATGGTTGAATTTTGGTAGTCAGGGGTTGTATTTAAGTGGCCGGATTCAAAGAAATTGTTTTGGTGGATGGTTGTAAGGCCGATTAGGCAGCATTGAGTTTTAAAAGCTATATCTCTTGGTATGAGATGAAATGTGTGAGATAATATATATTAAATCAAAGCTCTTTGCGTTATCTTCATAATGCAACTAGTTTCACTCGATTCAGAGTTTGGATGTTGAAGTTATGGCCTTTGCAGTGAGACTGCCCCTATTCGAATGTATGCTGGAAAAAGGATTCGGAATGGAGTCGAAGTGAGGGACCATAAACCATTTGGTGGTTCAAGGTTTGTGGTGTGTCCCATGGGTTGTTGCAGTGGCTTCCATGGAGTTTGGACCATGCCCCAGACTAAGTGGAACTTCATGGACCACTTCACGGTCTGTGTGAGCCTTCACGGTCCGTGAAGGGCTTTTGTGTATCGTTCCAATGAGCTTGTCAAGGCTCGGGGCTGGAATTCAGAACAAGTGATGCTCCATGGACCAGTACATAGTCCGTGTGCAGATACACGGTCCGTGATACCCCCTATGAGTTGATCCAAAAAGTCCCTCGAGATTTCAAGCCAAAGCTGAGACTAAGTGTGGTCTCACGGACAGGTTCACGATCTGTTAACCTTTACACGGCCCCTGTTAATGGTATATTCGTAATTTGGTTTAATCCCATGCCCCTTTTATCCTTTCAAAAGTCTCCTAAAACCCCCAAATCAAACCTTAATCCCCTTTAATTCATCCTAACACTCTTTAAACCTAACAAAGCCTCCTTGTTATCCGCTTCTCTCTCTAAATTATTTCTCTCATCCATCTCTAACGGTTATCTAGTCTAACGGTAACAACGCCTTACCTATAGCGCGTGAGGTGTCGGTGGCCGGCAATATCCCACTGAACTTAAGCCAGAGAACCAATGTTCCCACTACCCAGCTCCATCAGAAGTAACACAATCTCGTAAATTCCCCTAACTCTGACACCCATCGTTTAAGTGTAGCGGACACTGGAACATTTTCTAGGCCAGAGCTAGCAATGAATGAAGACAAACCCAAATGGGATGAAGAAGAGGTGATCACAGAATCCGTAGCAAAGGGGTCTATGAATACCCACACTTTGAAGGCTTCGGAGATGCACAAAGAGAAAGAGAAGAATCAGCATCAACAAGAGATGGGTCAAAACAAACCAGGACCATCCACCTATGTCCCTGGACCAGATGCCAAAACTGAGAGGAGTAGTCAATCGATCACTCCATCGTAAAAACAAGGTAAGTCCGACGAAACTCAAACTCTAGTTTGTGAGACTATTAGACAGTGAAACACCCCTATAGTCTCAAAGGAAGGGGAGGTTGGGATTCCTGATATAAGAGTTCAGCTAATGAGAAAGATTGCCAATGAGGCGCTAATTAGAACCTCAGGAAAGGAAGAAGGATCCCATAGCCTTCAAATCAAAGATTCCAAAAATAGTACTTCTGAACTCAATGCCTTTCCCAAGGTATCTAGCAATTTTGATAAGGTAATCCATAAGGAACACAGTCTCCCTCAGAGAGTTAGTCCCCAGTCTGCACCTGTTCAAAATCCTAGTCTGGGCACCTAGGAGGAGCAAAGGAAAGGAAAAAATGCTGAACTATTCCCCTATATAGTGGCTCAATCATTTGCCACCAAACTGAGGTTAAACATGGCTAAACAGGAAAGGCACATAGAGATAGTGCAGCCTAAGTATACTTCTAAACAAAGTCTGCCAGCAGTGATCTTTAATAAGGATGACTACATGCTCAAGTTAGCTGAGAGTTGTAGATATACACTTATTGGGTAAAGTGGAGCTAATTAGGAAGAGTTCCATTGTGCAGACTCAATTACTAGGGGGTGTCAAAATTTCCCATTTCAATGCAAGGAATATGTACATTGACCTGGACAATGAAACAGTTTATGTTACAGTGTGGACTAAGACCAAGATGCACATAGAAAGTCAGTTGATGAGAATTCAAACCTAGAATCCAACCTTCAGACCAGAGGAAGAGACCCCCATTGTTCCTATTTGGATTACACTGCCAGAGCTACCCTGGCACTACTATAACAAAGCTCTTGTCACCAACCTTCTTGCCCCTATAGGCAAAGTCTTATACTTGGACACAGCCTCCATACAGAAGACAAAGGGAAGTATGGCTAAAGTGAAGGTCCAGATAGAGATAACTAAGGAAAGACCTTCCCATGTTTGGATAGGATTTGATGAGAAGGATTTAACTATTGGAAGGTGGCAGACAATTCAATATGAGAGCATTCCTGACTACTGTTTGTATTACAAACACAAGGTCATATGGAACATGTTTGCACCATCAGGAGAAGGGATGAGGAATACAAAAGTAGAAAAGAAGCAGAGATTGCTAAGAAAAGTAAAAAATTAGAGGGGCCAAATGAACCCCATCCCACACAAGACAGCACTAGGAATGACAAGGACAGTGCTATAAAGAAAACAAGGAAAATAGGCCAAGAGCAAGACAATAGATCTCAGAGGGACCAATGGCAAACTAAAGACAAAAAGGGGAATAAGAAAGTTTGGAGGCAGACACAATAGGAGGACAAACAAGATCTACCTCAGCATCAATCTAACAAGAAGGAGCAGCACTCTGATAACACTACCTCAGGTAAGTCCTCTGAAACTTATCTACCTCCTTATAATGTTGATCTTGCTTGCCAGGATCAGCCCACTAACCAATCTGCAGAAGGAAATGGATACACAAAAAAGGAGAATATCCCTCAGGTAAGAGGAGACAAAGACCAGAATAGCTCACCAAGGAAGGGAGGGACAAGTGAAAACCCCAGGCCTCACAACTCAGAGACAAGAGGGAAAGCCAAAATCAGCTCCCTATCAAAAAAGGCAAGGTATTGACTTATCTCCCCATGAGATGAATGAGATAGTCATCCGAGATCATTCTCTCATCCCCCCTTACTCTTCTGGTACTGCTAATGTTTGTTCCCCTTCCCTTTCACACCCTGGTGTTGTTAGAGGTAAGGAGATGATACAGGAGAACCAAACTAATTTGCAGGATGGGGAACCTGGGGGAGGGAATCTGACTCATGTTTTGCATGAGGTTCCTACTGACCCTATAATTGACCTTAGAGCCCCTGCTACCCCTTTGTCCCTTCAGGAGGAAATGAGTCCCTTGAATAAGGCAAATATGGGAACTATGGCCAAGGATATGGGTTTAATTGCTAACACCAGTTCTGCAGGCACTGAATCAAAGAGAAACAAACTTAGCCAAAAAAGAAGAGATGCTATGAAGAAGAAAATGGAAAAACAACAAAGCCAAAGTGGAGCACCCTTGAGAATAAGGCAAGATAGTGTAAAAGTGGGAGGAGGGGATAGAGGAGAATTCCCACAGGCAAGTGAGAACCAACTACCCCCTAGTGCTGATAAAGGCTTGAGCACTATTAGCTGTACTCTGAATTCAGACCCAAGGTTTACACCTGAAGAGGAGGATGAATACCAGGTGGTACACTCAGAGGATGAATTTGACCAAGACAATCTACCTTTGAATAAGGGTGAGGAAGAAGAGACATGTGAATACTTAAT
>JBCEWC010022065.1:0-10189 GCA_038996855.1 Solanum aculeatissimum | reverse complement strand
CTCATGTATGCATGCAATGTCATGAAACTCAAGAATTTAAAGAATTAGGACCATTAGAAAGGATAGAACCTAGTACCGTAGGCTTGAGTATATTGGAAAAGATAGGGGTATGGCTCCATCATGTCCAACTCCGCTTCCCATGTAGCACTCTCCACATGTTGATTTTTCCAAAGCACTCTAACCGAAGACGCCTCCTTATTTCGAAGCCGCTTCCCTTGCCTATCAAAAATTTCAATCGACACCTCTTCATAAATCAAACACTCCTCACCCATCACACCCTCCAAAGGTGTAATTATCGTAGAGTCACCAACCAATTTCCTCAACATCGACACATGGAACATCGGATGAATAGAGCTCATCTTCGGGGGAAAATTCAACCTATAAGCCACATTGCCAACCCGCTCAACAACCTCATATGGTCCGACGTACCGAGGGCTCGACTTGCCCTTTTTACCAAATCACATTATGCCTTTCATAGGAGATACTTACACATAAACCCAATCACTTACATGGAATTCGAGATCCCTCTTCCTAACATCCGAATAGAACTTTTGGCGACTTTGAGCCGTCTTCAATCTTTCACTAATCAACCTCACCTTTTCTATGGCCCCAACCACAAAGTATAGGCCTAAAAATGTCTCCTCACCAATCTAAAACCAACCCACCGGGGATCTACACCTTCTACCATACAAAGCCTCAAGCGGGGCCACACCAATGCTAGCATGGAAACTATTATTATAGGCAAACTCAATAAGCGGTAGATGATCATCCCAATTTCCCTTGAACTCCAACACACAAGCCCTTAACATGTCCTCCAAGGCTTGAATTGTCCTCTCGGCTTGTCCATCGATCTGGGGATAGAAGGCGGTGCTCAATATGATCCTAGTACCAAATCCCTTTTGAAACGACCTCAAAACATGGGAAGTGAATTGAGTACCATGATCCGATATAATTGACCTTGGTATACCATGCAACCTTAACAACTCCCAGATATATATTTTAGCACACTCTTCGGCACTATAAGTAGTCTTTATCGGTAAAACATGAGCCGACTTAGTCATTCGATCAACAACAACCCATATCGAGTCAAATTGTTTAGGAGTGTGAGGCAACCCAACTACAAAGTCCATATTCACATCCTCCCACTTCTAAGTATGAATCTCAATATCTTGGGCTAGGCCACCGGGCCTTTAGTGTTCCACCTTCACTTGTTGACAATTCGGACATTCCGACACAAATTTGGTGATGTCTTTCTTCATGCCATGCCACCAATACTACTCCCTTAAATATCGATGCATCTTAGTGGATCCCGGATGAATACAATATTGGGAATTATGAGCTTCACTCATGATAATCTACTTTAGGCTGTCAACATTCGAAACACACAATCGGTTTTGGTACCGTAGCACACCATCTCCCTCTTGGGAGAAAACCTCAATCTTTCCTTTGGCAACCAATTTCTTTAACTCCGCCAAGGAAGGATCTAGGTCCTACTTTGCTTTAACATTAATCATCACCGAAGACTTGGATCTTCCTTGAATAAAAATACAACCATTTTCTGAGTCAACAAACCTAACACCCAATCTAGCCAACCGGTGCACATCCTTTACTATCTCCTTATTATTCTCATCCACATGTGACACACTTCTCATAGATAGCCTACTAAGGGCATCCGCACAACATTCACCTTGTCGGGATGGTAAAGGACACTCATGTCATAATCCTTGAGAAGTTCCAACCATATCCTTTGTCATAAATTAAGATCCCTTTGGGTGAATACATATTGCAAACTCTAGTGATCAGTGAAAACATCCACGTGAACCCCATATAGATAGTATCTCTAAATCTTTAGAGAAAATGCCACCACCGCCAATTCAAGATCATGGGTTTGATAATTTTGCTCATGCACCTTCAATTGTCGAGACGCATAAGCTATTACTTTACCATGTTACAGAAGCACACAACCCAACCCAATTCGTGAAGCATCACAATACACCATAAACCCATCTAACCCATTTGTCAAGGTCAAAACAGGAGTCGATGTGAGTCGATCCTTCAAGGTTTGGAAGATCTTCTCACACTCACTCGACCATAAAAATTTAGCCTTCTTATGAGTCAACTTGATCAATGGGGATGCAATGGAAGAAAATCCTTCAACAAACCTGTGATAATAAATGGCCAGTCCAAGGGAACTTTAAATATCTGAAGGAGTCAACGGTACCATTTTGGTTTCTTTAGGATCAACTTTGATGCCATCACCTAACACCATATGACCAAGAAATGCAACTTCTCCCAACAAAAATTCACACTTGATAACTTGGCGAACAATTGCTTCTCCCTCAAAGTTTGAAGCACCAACCTCAAGTGACCCATATGCTCTCCCTAACTCCGAGAGTAAATTAGGATATCATCAATGAAGACCACCATAAAATTATCAAGGAATGATTTTAACACTTGATTCATGAGATTCATAAACACCGCCAGAGTATTGGTAAAAACAAACGACATCACCACAAACTCAAAGTGCCCATAACAAGTTCGAAAAGCCATCTTCGGTATATCACATTTCCTTACCTTCAACTGATGGTAACCCGATCGAAGATATACCTTAGAGAAATGTGTAGCTCCTTGAAGTTGATCAAACAAATCATCAATTCTGGACAATGGGTACCTATTTTTAATGGTCATCTTATTTAATTGTCGATAATCGATACGGATTCTGAGAGAAACATCCTTCTTCCTCATAAGCAACACGGGAGCACCCCAAGGTAAAATACTCGGTCTAAAATAACCCTTTTCCAAAAAGTCCTTTAACTGATCCTTCAACTCTTTAAACTCAGTCGAAGCCTTACGATAAGGAGGAATGGAAATAGGTTGGGTATCCAGAAGGAGGTTTATTCCAAAGCCCACTTCTCTATCATGGGGAATACCGAGAAAGTCCTCAGGAAACAAATTGGGAAACTCATTAACCACCGAAACCAATTCCAGAGTAGGTGACTCACCCTCTACATCTTTAACCCGCACAATATGGTAGATACACCCCTTAAAAATCATTCTCCAGGCTTTAAGATAAGAAATAAACCAACCCCTAACCACGGAATCGCTACTCTTCAATTCTAACCCAGGTTCATTTGGAACTTGAAATTTGACATGTCTAGTTCTACAATCAACCGAGGCATATGAAGCATGCAACCAATCCATCCCAAGAATAACATCAAAGTCATACATCTCAAGCTCTACAAGATCACCCGGGAAAAATTTATCTAAAATAGAGACAAGATAGCCCCGATACACTTTTCGGGCAATAATAGAATCGCCCACGGGAGTATACACCGAATAAGGTTCTCTTAGAGTTTTAGGACTCAAACCAAATTTAACAACCAACAGAGGAGTCACAAAAGATAAATTCGCACCCTGATCAATTAAAGTATAAGCATCAAATCAAAGATTTTTAATATACAATTCACGATGTCTGGAGCTTCCTCCACCAACTGTCGGGCATGAAGAGCATAGAACCTGTCGTTCATGGGAGCACTAACAATATAAGGCTTCGGATGCCCTTGACCATCGGGGGCCACCTGATCTTTCTTTGCACCCTTGGAAAGTCAGAAATCTTGTGGTCCAAACTTCCACACCCAAAGCAAGCACCCGAAGCTCTCCTACAATCATCCATATGGTTCTTCCCACACTGGTCACAATGGGGAGTTCATGGACCACTCCCAACTTGTAACTTAGGAGGAGGCACCCTTGGGTTAGCAAACCTCACATTCGAACCTTGGCCTTGTTAGAATCGACCAAATCCACCACCACCCTTAGAGTTGGAGAACCCACCATCATACCGGGCTTCCTTAGAGTTGTTCACCCTTTTCTCCTTGAATTTCTCACCCTCAATCTATTCAGCATAGGTCATGAGCTGGGAAATATCCATGTCCCTAATGAGCATAGTGGTACGACGTTCCTTCACCACCAAGTCAGAAACACCCGAAATGAACTTGTGCATTCTTACAAGAGGATCAGTCAATAGCATAGGAGCATACTTTGAAAGCTTAGTGAATTTTAGGGAAGAGTCCTTAACCGTCATGCTATTAATGAACTCAGTCATTTTGACTTCCCAAAGTTCAAGAGGGAAGAATCGGTCCAGGAAAGCCATCTTGAACTCCTCCCAACTAAACTTGACATCTACCATTCTTTCCACCAACCACTGATTATACCACACTTGAGCCACATCTTTCAACTGATACGCATCCAACTCAACTTTTTCCTCAGAACTGACACCCATAATAGTCAACACCTTCGTGAGCTCATCAATGAACTCCTGGCATCCTCATCAACCTTCGAGCCAAAGAACTACAAAGTATTCATCCAAGTGAAGCCCCTCACCCTAAAAGTTAGAGTACCACCATTCGTAGGATTAGTTGGTCGAGCTTGATTAGCCACCACTTGGGCCAACATAGACACCACATTCCAAAATTTAGCGTGGGTCACTTGTTCCTCCACATGTTCACGAGAGGTTTGTTCCTCATTGACCGAAAACTGTCTAGGGAGAGGAACTTTTCTGGGAGACATGTTCTGAAAGAGCGACAAGAATACCAACATTAAGGAAGTCTCATAAACAGTATACAGCACGACGTAAGGGGATAATAAAGTGAGAAAATTCCTAAAACATCATCATAAATTCTTATTCATGGGTATGGCAAGAATCACACCCATGAACAAGACTCTAATTGACGCAGCATGTTGGACTCCAAGGGTCATTTACAAACCTAGGGCTCTGGTACTATCTTTGTCACGACCCGATAGTAGGGCCTAGATGTTTCATGGTGAAGGAGAACCCGAAAGTCCTCGATCAAGTCATCATAGCATCATCACACACATCATCGGTTCGAAAGTGCATATAATATATAATTAGTACATAAGTCTAGGGGATACCGGGGCTTTAGAATCAAGCTATGGGGATGTTGCCGGGAATGGGATAAGCATGAATCACATAGCACATAGCAATTACGTTCTAAGGGGTTGGTAAGTATGACTCAAGCTATGGGGCAAGCAGGGTTAGGGACTTTCCAAAGAAGCACATTCCCAATCCAAACATATAATAATAGCATAAGCAGAAATGAAGGCATAACATAAGATACCATAACTTAACATTGATATCTATATCATTACCAGTAACACAAATCATAACATACAATACAGTTCGATATATCAAATAATTTTTCTAAATAAGATAAGACGGGTCCTCGATACATTCTGAGCTCACCCTCAAGTCATAAAGTAAAGGAACATAGAGTAAAGTAAAGGTAGATGAAAGTGGGTGTTGTCCTTGGAGTATAGGGCTCACCATAAGTATTAACTGCAACAAATCTCATTTAACCATCCAATGGGGGATGAAAGTCACCTCTGGTCCCTACATGGTTAGAGCATGTAGACAAAAAGTATGGATTAGCACATAATAATACACTAAGTATGTAGGCATGCGATGCATATGAACATGAGCCTACCACAAGTTAGATAACAAGGGCACATATATAGAAGGAGAATATATGAAAGGATAGTATTTCAATATGCCATGAAATCCCTGATGCATGAAATGCCATAAAGCTTATAGTATAGGGGATGAGACCATAGTCGACATCCAAACTCATGTGAGCTACAACATGAACTTGCCCAATGAGGCCTCCCATCGAATGAGAGAAGATTACTTGCAAAAGGTAACCTATACCACACCTTACAACCCAGTCATTTCAGTGTGATGGTCACCTTCTTTACGACCTAGTAATTTTGGAAGGATCTCCATAACATATCATATCATATCATAGCATACCTTACGGGACCACCCATTTTGGTTGCATAACCTATGTTGGCACATAGTTAAAAGAAAGGAGTGGGACCCTTGGGGATAGCCCACTTACTACTCCAATCCCACTCAGTGCTAAGTTGTCATCCCATAAGAATACGTATACATATACATGCATTTAAAATAAAATGGAAAAACTTGACAACATACCATGAATAATTAGGTTTAAAGGCAAAATCACTTGCTTCATATTCATGCAAACGTGACTAAAAAGTCAACGCATTTCATAATCATACTTCATTGGGCTAAAAAGCCAAATTTGCTTTCATGTCAAACTTCATGCATATAGTAGCTCCATACATGTCAAATCATATTAGTGTAAACACCCATAGTTTCTCAAATAGCCATATCATAGATATTATGTAATCACATTCTTGTCATAACCCATACTTGTTCAAAATCATAGTCATAAACATATTTGGGACTTAGCCCACGTCATATCCTTCTTGAAATCCATGTTCATGCATGAAAATATCATGATTGATGATGAGAATAGCATGGGTAACCAGAATTCATAGTTTAAATCCAAATTAATAAGAATCCATAAGAAATTCAATGTTAAATCAACAAGTATATCTCAATTTAGCACTACCCATACAAGGATTAAAGAGTAAGGGGACATGCATACTTGTACCCTCATTGACAGAAGTACCCACACGGTCCGTGTAGTGGCTCACGGACCGTAAACCCTACCGTATGGCTTAACTTGGTTCATGCCTTGGCTTGAAATCTTAGAAAACTTTCAGGACCACTCCACGACAGGACTCACGGTTTGTGAAGCTGCACACGGACCGTACACAGGTCTATGGAGCCTCACTTGGTCCAGAGTCCTAGCACTGGAGTCTAGGTAGTCTCTGGACCACTCCACGAAGTCCCCTCACCGACTTTGAGGCATCGCATGAACCGTGAAGTGGTCTGTGGAGCTTCACTTGGTCCGAACCTTGGTCCAACACCCCCGGAACCCACTGGATCAGTCAATGGAGGGGCTCACGGGTTGTGAGTTTCCACACGGCCTGTGGTCCCTCCCATAAGGCAGTGCCTTAGTCCCAAAACAGCTTTCGTTTTTTTTCAAAACACTTCTGTGTATGGGCAGTCTCACTGAAATGGTCATAACTTCCATATCCGAATTTCAAATCGAGTGAAACCAATTTTGTTGTAAAGATAACTCAGATAGATTTGTTGTTATATGTCGTGGCTCTCATAGTTCATCTCGTGCCAAGAGATATGGCCATCCAAAGTCAGTCCTTCCACACGGTTCCATACAAAACTCCACCAACACAACTCTTTTTAACACGGCCACTTAAATAGAATCCATGATCATCACTAATTAACCATAACAAGATCAAAATGGAACTTGACCCACCAATATGAAGTTCAAAAATTTTTGGGTCGTTACATACCAAAACACAAGGTTTGAAGGCATCTTAGGGAGTCCAACATGTTGCGTCTAGAAAAGTCTTTTTCACTATATAAAGCATGAAACATCCATGAATAAAAGGGTATAAGATGTTTAGGAAAACTTAGCTTCTTTGTGATCTATGTCGTGCCTTCAAAACTCTTATATCAAAATGCTTGACCTTTTGTATTTCTACAAATGGCTCCATGACGTGCTCCTTTGTCCAGAGGAGAAAATGCTAAAGAGGACTATATCCCCAGTTCCTCAAGCCCTTCATGAAGACTAAGTCCTCAATGATGAGTTTAGAGTTTTTATAATTATGTTGGCCAAGTCTTGCTTCTCCAAGCCTCCTACTCCGGCTTAAAGGATAAAAGATTTTGCTAGAATGAATCCCCCTGAGTTTGATAGTTATAAAGTGGATGATGATCCACAAGAGTTCATTGATGAAGTCTATAAGGTGGTTGAGATTATAGGGGTATCATCCGAGGAGAAATTTGAATTGACGACTTACCAACTTAAGGGAGGTACTCAAATTTGGTTTACTTAATAGAAATCTGAGAAAGTTGAAGAAGGGCCTACTGGTTGGGAGATTTTTAAGGCTGCTTTCTTGATCCTTTATTCCAACTTGAATTAAGGGAATCCAAAGTGATGGAGTTCATGAAATTTAAGCAAGGTGGTATGAGTGTGAGGGAGTATCCCCTCGTGTTTACTAAGTTGTCAAAATTTACTCCTTCCTTGGTGTTCGAATCTAGAGCGTGCATGAACAAATTCACATAGGATGTTTCCAAATTTGTAAATATAGAGTGCAAGGTTGTGATTCTAATAAAATAAATGGATATATCCTATATTATGACCTATGCAGAACAAGTAGAAAGTGAGAAACTTCAAATGATGAGGATGAGGGAGTCAAAGAGAGCTCGTTATGATGGTAGATTTTCTTATGGTATGTCCAGTGATGGTCGTTTTCAACAAGGCCAAGGGTAATCTAAAGGAGTTTCTCAAAGGTTTTACAAGGAAAAAGGAGCTAATCCTAAAGCTCAAGGAGATGTTATAAAGCGTGATGTTACTTCTCCTAGGTGTCCCAAGTGTGGGAAGAACCTTGGTGGTGAATGCTTGAGAGGTTTTTGTGCATGCTTTAGATTTGCTAAAATAGGGCATAAGATTGTCGAGTGTCCAATTTTTCTAATAAGAGTGAAGAAGGGTGTCCACAAGGTCAAGTATCTCAAAGAGGGTAAGTGCAACAAGGTGCCCAAGTTTAAGGTGATGTTCCATGTGGTAATCCATTTTATTCTTTGCATGTTAGGCAAGAGGTTGAGGAGATTTCCAATGTAGTTATCGGTATGTTAAGAGTCTTTGAGCATGATGTTTATGCTTTGCTTTCCCTAGTTCTAATATGTCTTTTGTTACTCCTTACCTTTCCATAAAGTTTGATGTGTCTCTGAAAGTCTTGTTAGAGCCTTATTAAGTCTATACTCCAATTGGTGAATCAATCTGAATCAAGAAAGTCTATTGAAATTGTCTCATGTCGGTCTTGCATAAAGTCTTCCCATGTGATCTAGTTGAGCTTGATATGGTCGATTTTATTGTTATCCTTGGTATGTATTTGTTGAATGCATCTTTTGCTTCTATTGATTGTAGAACCCATATGGTTAAATTCCATATTCCTAATGAGCCTATCATAGAATGGAAGGGAACCAATTCAACGTTCAATGAGAAGTTTTTTTCTTATGTGAAAACTATGAAGATGATTTTCAAAGGTTGTCTATATCATATTGTCCAAGTCATGGACATTGAGTCTCGTGTTACTACTCTTGATTCAATTCATATAGTTAATGAGATTTCTAATGTCTTCCCCGAGGCCTTGCATGGTATACGTCCTATTAGGGAAATTGATTTTTCTATTGATATCTTTTCCAACACCCAACCTAGTTCTATACCTCCATATTGAATGGCCCTGGTGGAGTTAAAGAATTGAAGGAACAACTAAAGGACTTATTTGATAAAAGGTGTAACAACCCGAAAATTTTAGAATCTCCTTATGATTGGCCTTATATGATGTACTACTATTTATAATTTAGTTTTAGTAGCCACGGGTTGAGTTTAAGTGGCCGAACACAAAATGGGCTAGTTGGTGGCCTAGAGGGACAGTTTTGGCAGTGTACTTTAAACGGTCACAACTGTTGATGTGGGTTGAACCATATGGGCTACTATATATCCAATTGAAGCTCTTTGAGTTATCTTCACAACGCAACTGGTTTCACTCGATTCGGATCGTATGAGGAAGTTATGGTCCAAACAGTGGGACTGTCTAAAATTTGGAAGACATTGGAGATAGGCTCAGGAAAATGGCTAAGGGAAAGGCCACGGACCGTGAAACATTACATGGTCCATGTGGGGTGTCGTGGGATGCTCCAGTGATCCAGAGGTGGCCATGAATCACCCCTAAGACAAGTGTAGGACCACGAGACCTTGGACGGCTCGTTTGAGCCTAGACGGTCCGTTCACTATCCCATCAAGTGGGACAGTGGCTAGGCCAAGCCATGGAAAAGTTTAGGTGGCTAAGTATAAGCTCATGGGACCCTTACATGGCCAGTCAAACTCCAAACGGTCCATCCAAAGAGACCGTAAAGTGTTACAGAAAGTCCTCCGAGAGTTCATGCTGAGAAATTGACTAAGTGTAGTCTGATGGAGGAGAAAACGGACCGAGAACAATGATACATGCACTGTAGCAGCCGTCTCACTCTGCTTAGTCTCGGAAAGTTGTGTTTTATTAATGGTATTTTTGTGATTTAACTTTTCTTTAAGCCCCTTTTTAGTACCCTAAGGTCTCCTAAACCCCTAAAACATTCCCGAAACCCACATTCATCCATTCAAACTCTCCTACACTCTCTTTAGAAATTCTAAAACTCTCTTGGCCTCCATTGAAGAAAGCTTGA
>JBCEWC010022064.1:0-10189 GCA_038996855.1 Solanum aculeatissimum | reverse complement strand
AAGATACATATATATGCATAATAATATTTTACATAATTAGAAGAAGCTCCTACATATACAAGCCACAACTTGATGTATGGAGCCAGTGTCTGAGTACAAAACAAGATCACCAAAATAGAAGGACACTACAAAATATCCAAAGTTGTTGATCCTCACCTAAGTCTCGTAATATATCCACAAGCCCCCAACTCAGACCGGGCTAGTACCTGGACCTGCACCATGGGAAGAGGCTGAAAAGTAGGGGTGAGTACTGGTAAAAGACACTCAGTAGGCATCATCGGCCAACTGTGTGAAATATAGTACATGTAAAATACCCAAAAGTAGGAAACTTTAGTAAAGCTAGCAATCTGAACTCAGGTCAATAGTGAGCAAAGCGGTGATATCATAGTATCCCCACGGTAGAGCCAAGAAGTGTATAATGACCTCACTAAAAGAATCACAAACAAAACTACACCACTAATATCACATGGTCAATGTATCGAGTTGTACATGGGTGTAAGACCCTAATATTTACGCTTGTATGCCCCTGAGCACCCATAAGCACATAAGATACACCGACACACAACAAAGGTGTAGAATAGTCTCCAGGCGGAACCCATATAGAATTGCTTCCCATGTAAGCCTATGGCATTCGAACCCTAATTCTATGTCAGAATGTGACTCCAGTCATGTGTATCGAGTTGGTCTGTGACACCTGATCCACATACGTACATATATAATAGTGGGATGAATCCCCTACGAAGGAATGAATTCCCCTATCATGACGGAACGAGTCACCCAATCTTCGAATATATATTGTGTCGGTACATGACACCTAATCCTATAGCCCTCCTAATTCACCCTGTGCATACATAAAATCATGTGGCTGTATGTACAACAACTGCACGAAAGCATCGACTTTATCCTAGGCTAAGGTACGAAGAGAATAATGAACCAGAGGTATCTCACCTATCCAGATTCACACCACAACTCAACTGATAAAAGCAATGAATCACCAAGGCAACAATATAGGCAATGAATCGCTCAAAGCTATACCTTCTTTTAAGGATAAAGTGATCGCTGTCAAATAAATAACCTAACCAAGGTTAGGGTCGAATCCCACAGGGAATATGATAGACTCCAGAATAGTTCAATTGGAAAATGGAATGATTAACCTGCTTTTCTCCCAAGAGAAAGGGGGGTTGTGCAATTGCAAAATATCAAATAACTAAGCTAATTCTAGTGTTGTATAACTAGTAGAAGAGCTAAGTAGGGTGATGTGTTCCCCATGATTCTCTAACTCGATATTACCAGATAATAGTGATCTTTTCAGTGTATAGATGTTGGAAGGTAAGTTAAGTTTACCTGAACCATTGATCCAACACAGAGGTAAATCTCACTATTGGATTTGATCCATCTCCGCAGTGTGGAATTACTAAGTCTTACCTATTATCCCAGTACAAGCTCCCATTGGTCCAGTTTTGTTGATTAGACAAGAACAACTCAATCGAATCATGTTAATGATTCTCTTTTCATATTCATTACCTTCTTGATTTAGCAAATAACACCAGGCGGGTTCTAATGTTGGTCTTCCGTTAAAAGACAATTAAAGTGAAGAAAAATAACTAACACATTCGTACACACCTTCTAAGAATCACAAATTATTTGATTTACCTTGTTAGTTCTTCATGGTTCTCACAATCCTAGTTGTGGATTTAGCTAATCATAATTGGTGGAGATCAAGAATCATGATATAGAATAACATAATTTAGCACTTACACAAAGGAATTGACGAACAATAAATCCAACTCTTCGATAGAAACCAAAATATGAATTAAGAACACAAAAGTTATTTCTCTCTCTCTAAAACTACTATAAACTATAAACTAATACAAACTCTCTAGAAATGTTTATAAAAAATAATTTAAAAACATATTTATAGTGTCTAAAATACAAAATCAAATAAAAATAGGAAAATTATGTTGACACACTCCACGAGAAAGTTCACGACTCATACTGTGTTCCACCGGTCGTGTGTCGGGGTTTCGTGGACATCAACTGCAACCTAGAGTTATCTTCTACAATACCCATCGAATGACCGTATAAGATTCTACGGCCCATGGAGGGTTCTGTCTGATGGACTTTCAACACTTCTCCACTTTCTGATCCTCAGGGCACGACTTCAACTCTATGGCTCATGGATTGTTTTATGACTCATTTGCATACTCGTAGAGTTTTATTCAGAAAATCACCCTTCATTGGAATTTGCTATGAAACCATGTCTACGGTCCGTGAACTATTTCACGACCTGTAAAGGGTTCCTTGAATCATCAAAAACTTCTATATCAACATTCTTTTCCCAAAAACCATTCCAACCCTATAATCCTTGAAATAAACATAAAAACAGATTAAATCTACTAACATCACTTTGAGAACACACAAAATTCAAAGTTTTAAGCATCAAAAGTGTTGTATTTTTATAGCACATCAACACCCTCAACATAAATTATTGCTTGTCCTCAAGCGACGAACTCAATCTATATAAACAACATAGAGACACACATACCTCAACCTAATGGCACAAATTTAATCAAACTCAAGCACAAATACCCCCACCGCTTTCAAATACATATCATGTAACTATCAAACAGACTAGTGCAAATTAATATACTCAATAGTGCAACTATGACAAGTTATTCAATTATAAATGAGCAACAATCACTGACTTAATCAGGTATCAACAATACAATGCAAGTGCCCTCACAAAAAAAATGTCCCATTTCCACTCAAGATGATGTTTTTCAGATTCAATGCTTGGAATGATACTACACCACTCACTCTCATAAAATATATTCAAATACTGCGACCAATACCATATGCTTGCCCTTACACTTATGATTAACACTTTCGACTTGTTGGATTATGATCACTTTATGATTTTCTAGGCTTGTAACGTAGGTCCAGGGGCTTTAGTGTGATATTTTAAGAATATAGTAAGTAATGACCCTTCTTGACACTATATGTTTGATACTTTTGCCCTTCCAACCTATCCTTTTTCTCACTCACCCTTTTTCTCCCCTTTTTAAAGCCTTTTTGGGTGTCTTATTCTAAAAAATTTGCAAAATGCCTTTATTTTTCAACGTCCTTTTGTTTTTAGCACACTGATCAAACACTTGTTCCCATTTGTCTTGCACCTTTTTTTTAAAACATTTTCTTCGCTTTTTCTGTATCACTAGTTTTTTCCTCACATTATGATTTTCCTCACACTAGACACTCTCAACTTTGGCTTTTGGCCTGAGTTGGGGTGCACAATATCTATCCTCGGTACTAGGGCTACTTTTGGTAGCCACCCTTATCTAAGGCTTTTTGCCTCAGTTGAGGTGCACAATGTTCAAGGAAGGACCAGTGCCAATTTTAGAATTTATCTTTCATCAAGGGTAGGTTACTTAGGTATTTACAAAGAAGGAAATTTATGCAAGGATCAAAGAGCAGGATCAAGGGATAAAATACTCATTTGGTCAGTTATTTAGGCTAAGTGGACTATTAACAACAATATCCTAAGATCCTTTCCAAACCAACTAACCTATGGTCTAAGCCAGAGTTATAGAACAAGTTCTAAATTAAAACAGTATAGGAATCATGCAATTTAAGATCACTTACTCATGACACTACTTACATGTCAACAAAGACTCTTAGATCATGCTTTTTATCACAATTATGCCAAACTTATCAAAATAAGCATTGTCAAACAATCAATATGCATGGTTGCTACCAACACTAACTAATCAAAAAAAATTGGTCGGTATCATTTATCAACAAAAACAAACATATGCCATAGATATCGATAATGTATGCTGCTAATACAACCTAACACATCCTAAACATGTCAGTTCAACATAAAGTAAATATCCACAGGGAAAAAGAACACAAGTAAGAAAATCCTTTGGAATTAAAAATTGGGATAGTTATAGGCCAAGGATACTCAGACTTTACTGAGGCCTATAACTACCAACACCCCATTGAAAAAGATGTGCATTGCTACTAATGCACAAAGAATATCAAAATAAAGAACAGGGGTCAAACAAAACATACCTGGGTGTCTAAGTGTCTCTCTCTATCTTTAGTTGCCTCTCAAGTAGCGCCTGATTTATTATTGCGGCATGACTTTGCCCACTTGATTACTCAGACTTCATCAAGTTCCCATGTCTCCACTGTATTAATCTCTTCCACATTGCTAAGATATAGTTTGACACTTTGACCATTATCTTTGAACGTTTCACCATTTCTTTTCTCCAGCTCGATTGCCCCATGGTCAAAAACGTGTGCCACTCTAAAGGCCCCAACCACCTAGATTTGAGTTTTTCAAGGAATAGCCTCAACCTAGAATTATATAGCAATACCATATCTTCTGATGCAAACTACCGATTTTTGATCCGGTAATCATATTGTAATTTTATCCTCTACTTGTACAAGGTTGTACTCTCATACGCCTTTAGGTGGAATTCCTCTTGCTCGTTTAATTGGTTCAACCTTGAGGTCATCGCATCACTCCATTCTAGATTCAACTTTTTGAGTGCCTACAATTCTTTATGTTCAAGCTCCATCAACAAATGATAACCTTTACTATAATCAAGTTTGCGGGGGAACATACCTATGGGAGTTTTGAATGTAATCTGGTATGCCCATAATGTATCATTAAGCTTCCGGGACAAATCGATCCAATTTGCATTCACAATTTTTGACAAAATCTATTTTATCTCTCGATGTGATAAGGATGGTAAGGGGTTACCACTGCATGCTTTGCCCCATATTTTTCTAGCAGGGCTTTGAACAATATATTGAATAAATAAGAACCTTTATCGCTGATAATCGCCCAAGGGTTACCAAAGCTTGTGAAGATGTTCCTCTTCAGGAATGTTGTGACACTTTACCTTCATTGTTGGAAAGCGCCACTTCCTCCACCCACTTTCATACATAGTCCACAACCAATAGGATGTACTTGTTTCCATGCGAGCTAATGAATGGGCCCATGAAGCGTATCCCCCATACGTTAAATAATTTAATCACCATAATAGGGTTTAGGGGGAGCTCGTGTTTGTGAGAAACACCACCTTCTCTCTAGCATCTATCACAAGCTTTGGTGTAGTTGTGGGCATCTTGGTGGATGGTTGGCCAATAATATCCACACTATAAGATCTTATGTGTTGTGCGAGCTCTATATGATGCCAGCCGACTAGGGATGAATGACACTCCTCTAGGATGTTTATCATTGCAATTTTAGGAACACAACTACAAATAATCCCATTTGCACATACCCGAAACAAGTATAGATCATACCAAAAGAACTTTATCAAATTAGACATAAACTTGCGACGCTGGTGAGTAGTTAGATCTGGCGATACAATATCACTCACTAAAAACTTTGCAAAATTTGCAAACCAGGGTATCAAGTCATGTGATGCTGCTAACATTTTTTCATTCGGGAAGGAATAATCAATCTCGACCCATCATCAAACATTACCATGGCCTCATCCTCTAATCCAGATAGATGGTCTATAACTTTGTATTTTGTCGATCACCTGAAAGTCAAACTCTTGGAGAATGAGTATCCATCAAATTAATCTTGGTTTTGTATCCTTCTTTACATCAAGTACCGTAATATAGAGTGGTCTATATGTTGATGACTTTGGTCCCTAAAAGATATGATCTGAACTTCTCAAATGCAAAGACCACTACAAGTAACTCCTACCTCGTGATAGTGTAATTCTTTTGTGTTGTATTAAGGGATTTGCTAGAATAATATATGGGATGTAAGATCTTCTCTTCATACTGGTCCAGTACCACACCAAGTGCAACCCCGCTTGCATCACACATAATCTCGAATGGCTTTTACTAGTTTAGAGCAATGATAATAAAGGTTGATATCAACTTTTGTTTCAACCCTTTAAACACACTATGGAATGTATCATCAAACACAAACTTGGTCTCATTTTTAGGCAATTTGCACAAAGGGTGTACAATCTTTGAGAAGTCCTTAATCAAAGATCAATAGAACCCCTTATGGCCCAGGAAACTTCTTACTCCTTTGATAGAGATAGGTGGAGGAATATTTCAATCACCTCCACTTTGGCTCAGTCTACCTCAATGCCTTTTATAAAGATTTTGTGCCCCAAAACAATACCTTCCTTTACCATAAAGTGACACTTCTCCTAATTTAGAACCAAATGACAATCTTCGCATCTCTGGAGCACCGCATGGATATTCTTTAAGTAGTGCTCAAATGAGTCACCCACAATACTGAAGTCATCCATGAACACCTCAATCGTTTCTTCTACCATATCTATGAAGATGGACATCATGCATCTCTTTAATGTTGTTGGTACATTGCATAGCCCAAATGCCATCTTTTTTAATGTAAAGGTGCCATAGGGACATGTGAATGTGGTTTTGTCTTTGTCCTCTTGAGAGATAGAGATCTGATTGTATCCTAAGTAACCATCAAGGAAGCAATACCTTCCCTTTCCTACCAAACAATCTAGCATTTGATCCATGAACAACATAGGGAAGTAATCCTTGTCTATCGAGGCATTCTTATAGTCCATGCACACACTATATCCAGTGACTGGTCGTATTGGGATCAATTCATTTCTCGTGTTTGGGACCACAATGATACCTCCCATCTTTAGAATACACTAGACTTGACTTACCCTTTCACTGTCTTCTATTGGGTATATTACAGTGACGTCCAACCACTTGATGATTTCTTTATGCTTGACCTCTTGCATGGGTGGGTTGAGGCACCTTTGATGTTCAACACTTGGCTTGTAGCCTTTGAACAGTTGGATTTTATGAGTGCATACCCCAGATGGAATACCAATGATAACTGCAATTGTCCATCCAATAGCGTTTTTGAACCTTTTGAGCACCACGACTAATGCATTCACCTATTCATCCGTCAGGTTTTCTATAACTTTGACAGGCAACGCGTTGTCTATGCCCAAAAATACATTTCTCAAATGGGATGGAAGGACCTTCAATTCTAATACTGGTGGCTTCTCTATGGTTGGTTTTTTGGGTTGTGACTCCTGATTTTTCAAGTCCACTTCCAGCATTGCTTGACACCAAAGGAAACAAGATGCTTCTAGAGTTTTCACTGTCTCTTCGTAGTCGGGGATACCATAACTTACAAAATACATTAATACTACCTCTAGAGTGTCAACACCCAACCTTTCCTCAATTGGCACTTCTGGTTTCTCCTCGTTTTCAGCATGGTTCAGGTCGGTCTGGACCATACTTTGCTATACTCGAACACTAAAATAGCACAAAAACAACAAAAAGTGTAACATAAGAAGAATGAGGGTTAATTCATAAATTACTTGAACTAAACAAGTCTATCCATATTCCCTAAAAATGGCGCCAAAATACTTGATGTCGCTCAAGCTATACCCCCCTTTTAATGGTAAAGTGGTTGGTGTTAAATAAATAACCTAACCAAGGATAGGATCGAATCATACAGGGAGTATGGTAGACTCTAGGATAGTTCAATTATATATAAAGTGGGGTGATTAACCTACTTATCTCCCAAGAGAAAATGGGGGTTTGTGCAATTGAAAATAACAAATAACTAAGCTAATTCAAGTGTTGTATAATTGGTAGAAGAGCTAACTAGGGTGAGGTGTTTCCCATTATTCCCTAATTTGATATTACTAGATAATTGTGATCTTTTCCGGTGTGTAGATGTAGGAAGGTAAATTAAGTTTACCTAAACATTTGATCCAGCATAGAGGTAAATTTTATTACGGGATTTGATCCATTTCCATAATGTGATATTACTAAGCTTTTCCTATTATCACAGTACAACCTCCTCCTGATCCTGTTTGGTTCATTAGGTGAGAACAACTTAATAAAATCTTGTTAATTATCTTGTTTTCCTATTCATTACCTCCTTGATCTGTCAAGTAACACTAGTTGGGTTCTAAAATTGGTCTTGCATTAAATATAGATAAAGTGAAGAGAAATAACTAATGCATTCATACACACCTTCTATCTTCCACCATGAACTTTAGAGGTCTAGTCCTCCTATCGGTATAACTCTTCTAGAAGCTCTAGGCTATCAACAACCTACTCTGGATCAATTAGACATGAACCATAGAATCTTTGAGAAAGTCAACACCCAAAGCATCAGTTGCACCCGAATAAAACCACCCAATAGGCGGAGCACACCTCTGGCTATACAATATCTCAAACGGTGCCATCCAGATGCTATAATAGTAGTTGTTATTGTAAGAAAACTCTGCCAAAGGAAAATAGTGATCCCATTGGTCCCCAAAGTCTATCACACATTCCCAAAGCATATCCTATAGCGCCTGAATTGTGCACTTGACTGCCCATTAGTCTGAGTGTGAAAAGCTGAACTCAGATACAATCGAGTACCAAAACTACACTGTAGAGCCTTCTAAAATTGTAAAGTGAACAAATTCCCTCTGTTAGACACTATAGACACTGAAACCCCATGAAATCTAACTATATCTCATATATACAATCTAGCTAACTACTCTGAACTGTAGCTAGTCTTCATTGGTAGGAAATGAGAAGACTTAGTCAATCAATCTACAATCACCCAAACGTAGTCAAATTTGTCCAAAACAAAGGGCAAACTAGTAATAAAATCCATAGTAATGTGCTCCCACTTCCACTGGATAATGGGCATCCTTTGCATCAAACCCCTAGGCCTCTGGTGCTCATATTTGACTAGTTGAGAGTTCAAGCACTTAGCCAATAACTCAATGAAGTCTTTCTTCATCCCACACCACCTATAGTGTTGTTTAAAATCATGATACATCTTTACCACCGTAGGTGGATAGAATATCTAGCATTACGTGTTTTCTCCAGTATCGGTCTCACCCAATATCCCACCATAGGCATATAAACCTAACTCTGAGTCAATAGTATCCGCTTTTGCTTCACTCCTCAACACCTTATAATGAATCAAGCATAATCTAGCATCATCAAACTGGTGAGCACTCATCTGATCAAGCAATAAAGACCTAGCCTCCACAAAGGCTAAAATATTGTGAGGTGCAGAAATATCTAGCCAAAAAATCTATTTAGTAAATGACTAAACCTCCAAATATAAGGGTCTCTCCTCCACCCTCAAAAATGTCAAACTCTCCATGCTAGAGGCCTTTTGGCTCAAGGCATTCGTCACTATATTCTCCATTCCTAGGTGATATAGAATTGAGATGTCATAGTCTTTCAACAACTCCAACCACCTACGCTACCTCACGATCAAATTAGGCTATGAAAAGATATATTTGAGACTCCGGTGATCGGTAAATGTAACAACCCGAAAATTTTTGAAACTCCTTATGGTTGATATCTTATGACGTTATACTATTCATGGTTTAATGTTTGTAGCCATGGGTTGAGTTTAAGTGGACGAACGCAAAACGGATCATTTTGGGGCCTAGAGGGGCCGTTTGGACAGTGAGCTTCGCAGAAGCATAACTTTTGGTGTGATTTAAACTATGTGGCCTACTACATATGCAATTGACGATATTTGAATTATCTTTGCAACACAACTTATCTCACTCGATTCCGAGTTCGTATGAGAACGTTATGGCCAAACTCATGGGATTGCCCGAAATTCAAAAGATACCGGAAACTTAACCACGAGACCTTAAACGGTTTGTTTGAGCCTAAACGGCTCGTGTACTGTCCCGTCAAAAGGGACAGTAGATAGGACAAGCCATGTATGTGTTTAGGGGACTAAGTATGGGTTCACGGGACACTTACACAGCCCGTCAACCTTCAAACGGTCCGTTAAAATGCTCGTCAAGTGTTACAGAAAGTCCTCCGTTTAGACTGCTACAACTTTGAGATCCATAACTTTTAGCACATGATGAACTGGGTAAGCCACTATATATCAAATGAACTCTCTTTGAGTTACCTTTGCAACGCAACCAATTTCACTCAATTCGGAGCTTGGATGAGCGAGTTCTGATCATTTTTGTGAGACTGCCTGAAACTGGAAATTTGCCTCGGAAAGTTACAAGTCCAGTCTCATGGACCATCAAACGGTCCGTGAAACTGTTGACGGACCGTGAATAGTGTCGTTAAGTGTGACAGTGAGTTCCCAGAGTCGGGGAGCCAAAGAACGGACTAAGTCAAGTCTCACGGACCATCACACGGTCCGTGAGATTGCTCACGG
>JBCEWC010022063.1:0-10189 GCA_038996855.1 Solanum aculeatissimum | reverse complement strand
CGATGATGAGTGTAATGATGCTATGATGGCTTGATCAAGGGTCTTCGGGTCCTCTTTCGCCATGTCACATCTAGGCCTCCTATTCAGGTCGTGACAAAGGTGTTGGTAAATTTTATCCTTAATAATATTATTTGCAGATTTGGACTTCCTGAAACAATTATAACAGACAATGGAGCTAATTTAAATAGTGGATTGACGTAAGAAATTTGTGAGAAGTTTAAAATTATTCACCGAAATTTCACTCCTTATCGGCCACAGATGAATGGAACAGTTGAAACAATCAACTAAAACATCAACAGAATTTTGTGGAAGATGATCTATAAATACAAATATTGGTACGAGAATTTTCCATTTTCCCTCCTTAGCTGTCACACCACAATTAGGACTTTGACTAAAGCAACGTCCTATCTTTTGGTTTATGGAACCGACATAGTACTACTAATGGAGGTTGAGATTTCATCTCTAAGGATCATCTAAGAAGCTGAGTTGAGTGAGGCTGAATGGACACAAAGTCGATATGAACAGTTGATGCTCATTGATGAAAAGAGAATGAATCTGATTTGCTTTGAACAACTTTACCAACATAGGATGACCAAAGCTTTCAAAAAAAAGGTAAAGTTGAGGCAGTTTAACTGGGACAATTGGTGTTGAAGCGAATATTTCTGCACCAAGATGAAGCTAAAGAGAAGTTTGCACCCAACTGGCAAGGGCCTTACATGGTTACAACGAGTATTAACTAAAGGAGCGTTGATTTTAGCATAAATAGATGGTAAAATATGGCCAAAAGTCATCAATGCAGATTTGGTTAAGAGATACTATGTCAAGAAGATTCATATCTTAGTTTTTATGTAATGTTGTTTGTTATGTAATAACAATTACGTTTTGACCTGATTCTCTAGGTGGGATACGTAGGAAATCCCTATTGAATCTAGTCTCTCAGTAGTAATTTTGGCAAAATATCATTTACGTGTAGTTTGAACTATATTTTGACCTGATTCCCTCAGTGGGATACGTAGGTGGCCTATATCGGCTTCGGTCGCTTTATTAGAAAAATAATTTCCTCCTTCATTCTTATGTAAGGAACTACGCATGTCTTGATTTTTCTTGAATACGTAAGCAACCTGTGGAGGGTTTGGCTCTTTCCTTTTAATTTTTAGAAATGTATTCAGGAGCTATGCTTGATAGGATAGCAGACTTGGTCTCATCGTATTGAAATGTCAGTATCTCTTTTTCACCAAAACTAGGACAGTTTTTAAGGGCACTATGGCAAGAGGACATCAAGAGAATTGAAAGGGTATATGGTCAATCAGATCATCAAGCAAAAGAAAACTTCAGAAAAAGGACATTTGCTTCGTTTCACGACATGTCACAGTCTAAAGTTGGGCAAAATTTCTTACTACTACATGCATTTATATATTCTTATCTTATTCTTAAATATATAATTTTTCAATCGAATATTTTTGCTATTTTTAATCTATAATTTTTAGATTGAACGGAGACTACAAGTCCAAACAAAGCATGAAGAAAGAAGTTTAAAGATCTTGAACTGCAAAGTCAATGCAAATCAATCTCCCCCAAAACATATAATTTTTCTTTGAGTGCAGGCTTGTTAGAATTAGCAAACAATAAGAGATCGCTAACGTTTACATCCTTGAAAGGATTATATGACGACTGGTTTGCATTACTTAAAAATAGTAAAGGTGAGGCAAGATCTTGCAATCATTCAACAACAATTTACTGTCCACAGTTCAGATGACATGTATAAATCGGAGAAGATAGCTATGACTTAGAAATATATATTTTTAGATGCACTTGAAACTCACTTGCTCTGCACAGATGATTTTTAATATTTTTTTTATGCATTGAACAAGTATTTTTAGATATCTTTTAACATATTTACTTTCAAGTATTTTAAAATGCACCGCACGAATGCTTTCAAATAGTTAATTGCACAACACAATTGCTCTCTAATGTATTCAAATGTACTGCACAAATGCTTTCAAATATTTTAATTGCATTGCACAAATGCTTTCCAACATATGAAAATGCACTGCAAAAATTCTTTTCAATGTATTGAAATGCACTACGCAAATATTTTCAACTGTATTGCACAATTGTGTTCCAACAATTTCAAATGAACTGCACAAATGCTTTCAATTTTTTTAACTGCATTGCACCATTTCTTCCCAACATATTCAAATGCACTACATAAATGCTTTAAATATGTTTAAATGCACTGCATAAATGATTTCAAGTATTTTTAACTGCGGTGCACAATTGCTTTCCCGCATATGCAAATGCACTGCACAAATACGTTCAAATATTTTAAATGCATTTCACATGGCTTTTGATTGTTTTGCATTGCATAAACGCTTTAAATTGCTTTTAGATAATTGCACAAGTGCTTTCAAATTTATTTGTACAAATGCTTGCTAGAAGGCATTATCTTTTTTTCAAGATATCATTTTCATAAATCATTAGCTGGAGAAGCCTTATTTTTGCAAATCATTAACTTAAAAGTCACATCATTATAAATCATTTGGCTGAAAGCCTCGTCTTCATAAATCATTTGGTTTAAGGCCTCATTTCATTAATCATCACTGAAAAGCATCATCCTCATCAATCATTGGCCTCAAAACCTATTTTTCATAAGTTAATTTTTATTTCTTATCTCATTAAATTATTTATGCTTCCAAAACTGCAACTAAATTCATGTACGAGAGGTTTCATTTCTAAGAGTTTATTATATATTATTTACAGCTAATATTTTCTTACTAATTGCATTATCAAATTTAAAAATTTGTAGGAATATAAGCACAACATGCAACTTTTTCTTAGCACTGAACTGAGACATAGTCTGAAGAGCAATGCCAAATTCTTTGGACGGGAGCTGAGAAGTGACTTCTACCACAATCTAACCACACCCCTTTTAGAAGACATGCGGATATTTCTTTGAATTTATCTATTTCAGTTTCGCATCTGATGATCTAAACTCTCACCGGAAATAATCTTTTCTAATCCGAGTGACAATATACCAAGAACTTTGAAATTATGTTCGTGTAAGTTCTTAATTATGCGTGTGAAGCATGTCACATTCATAGTTAAGAGGTTGGAAGTCTCTTTTTCTTAATTTTTCTTACTTGTCACTCTTTTCGAACCAAAGGTTATCTTAGCATAAGGGATTTCCTTTTCACCCAATTGAGAAGGTTATCTTAGCATAAGGGATTTCCTTTTCACCCAATTGAGTCGAACTACAAACAACCTGATTTCTAAGTCCAAGGATGTGTAGACAGGCTCAATATTGAAAACTCGACTGTGTTCTAACGATTGTTCATAATTTTATCCCTAAGTGTCTCAATATCTCCATAATTCGATAGTGGGATAGCTTTTGAATTCTTTCAAAATCATGCGTAAAATCAAGCATCTTGAACTATAAGTGGTTTGAGTTCTCATGTAACCAGAGATATGTTGGAAATCCAAAATTGGGGTCCAGCCATAAATTCGTACCTAATACTTTCCAGAAGACAAGTATGTGGTCGGTCAAAATTAAATTCGTCAATTTTCTTTGTCTACGATCTCTTTCATCGATCCTATCCAAAGAAAGGGACAGTTGTTGACATCCAATTTTTACCGTCCCCACTATAAATTAATTATCGAGTTTTTTCAATTTTTCAACAATTTAAAATAATTATTTTTGGAAATTTTGGATTTCTTTAGGTCATTTTTAATGACAATTCTTTGATTTTAAAATTATATGTATATATATATATATATATATACACACATATTTATATACATGTATATATGTGTATATATCTACTTATTTTCTTATTTGTTATATATAATGTTTTAACTTTAAAAATTATATATACATGTGTGTGTGTGTGTATATATATATATATATATGTTTGTGTGTGTGTGTATATATTTTATATATATTTTTTAATCAATTTTTATAGATAATATTTTAAACTTTTAAAATTATATATGTGTGTGTGTGTACACTATACATGACTATACAATATAGTTATAGAAAGTATACACTGTTATACAATGTATATTACTTATACATGACTTATACAATAAATATACATTATGATATACAAATATACACTGACTATACATGCTTATACAACGAGGTTTGAATGCCCAAAATTTTAACAAATAGCCAAAGGTCAGCTAGATGGTTACTTTTTGTAATTAAAAAAATGGGTTATTTTTCGTATAAATAATTTTTCTCAGTGACTTGTGGGTGTAATTATCGCTATTTTATATGTATTTTCATCATTTTTATTAGATAATATTTTAACCCTTTAAAATTATATATATATATAATTCATTATTTTTATAGATAATAGTTTAACTTTTTTAATTTATATATATATAAATATACACACACACATGTATATATGTGTATGTATATATATTATATACATATTTTCATTGTATTATATAAGTATATCTAGTTACATATTTAGTTCTTACTTTTTCGTAATTTTTTAAAAATTATTTCAAAAGATTTTATTTTTGTTAATTATATTAATCAATTTATAGATTATTTTTTAAATTAATTAGTTGATAATTAAAGATCACTTCATTGATTTTAAGAAGTTCTTTAATTAATATTAATTCGTCTCGTTGCAATCTAATCAACGAATTCGATTCGTCTATGTTTTAAATCCTAAATTGACCTTTATTCTGATTTTTAATTGATTAAATTTCTAATTATATTTTTCCACCCCTAAATTTTTTTCTGATCCAAATTACTCCACTTTTGGACTCAAAATTCAAAATTGGACCAATTTTGTGTTCCAATAACCCAAACCTGGCCCCAACATCTTTAAACTTAACCAATTCAACCTCAAAATACATCTATTGTACCCAAATAATATTTTCTAAGACCCACACGTCTTCCTCATTAACGCATAACGACGAAGCCAAACCAAAACTTCAGCGTGCAGCAATGCCCAAAACTGCAAAGAGCAGCGTTCCAGTAGCCTTTGACCCTCATCCTCACCCTAGCAAGCCACACGTCGTAATCGCAACCCCTGTCCATCCTTTCCCTTAATTGGATGGACGAATTTCAATCAAATTTTGTCCGATTTTTGTGATTTACAACTGTTGAAACTTGAAGATAAGATTTTGATTTCATATTTGAAGAATATCCCTCAAAGATTCCAAAATTTTTTCCCCCAAAATGACCCAAATTTTTCCCTTATAAAAGGGCCCCTCACGGTAAGAAGGGATTTTTTTGGTTGTTTTCCTCTTGAAAAAAATATAATTTCTACTGCTCCTTACTATTCCAGATTTTAGAAAAGAAAACAAATCAGAAAAACTAAAGCTTCATTCTTTTTTTTTTTTTAAACTTATTTCAGTCGAGGTGATATCTATCGAGTTCATTGTCTCATTTCTGCTACTAAAAAAAAGGTCTACAGGAGCCGTTTGTCAGGTTTTCAAGGTGAAATGAGGCCTGTATATATTTGTATACACTGATATACAACAGTTGTATACAGGGTAACGTGGGCCAAAAATTCAAAACTGTTGGCAAGGATATCCAAGGGGCTGTGAGACTCATTTTACAGGAAATGTTGGTGATTTACAGGTGAAAAGGTGGGTATATACACTGATATATAATATATATACTCTGTTGGTACACAAGTTTAAATGGATAAATAAAAGCCTCAAAACAGAAAAAGGAAGGCCCAAGTTCTGGCCCAGACGTACAGAACCAGACTTGGACCCAATTCTTTCTCCCTATCCTTATTATTATTAGGAAAAATTAAATAAATACACAACATATTTTTTTCATATTTTCTAAAAATCCCTACTGTTAAATTTTTTTTAAAAAATCCCTATTTTGTTCTTTCTCTCTTCAATTATTAGATACATAACCCCTCACTTCCCATTTCTTTTTTAACTATACTAAAATCACACCTAAATTAAAGGCTCCATTTATGAAATTTAATTTACAATTATCGTTTCCTTTATTTTCTCATCTAGTATACAATTATCTTCTCTAACCAGTGGATAATTTGCACAAATAGGATAATTTCGGCCATTATTTATTTTTATCACCATTTATACATTTTCAAAAGTAAATATTAAGTAAAATCAACACACTAATTTCATCATTTTTATACAGCATTATTTCTTATAAATGTTTTGGCTGCATGTTAATTTCAAATGTCAAAATATATACAATTTATTATTAACCTACGTATGACTTTTTTTTCATGACATGAATTTTCCCCCTTCATAAAATAAATAAAACAAAAACAATTGCTACTTATGTGTCCTGTTTAAAATTGATAAGTATTGTGTTTCTACTGGATACATTGAATAAGTAATGTTTGCCCATAATAATATTCAAAAGTGCATGATATATTACTACTCATATATATTATTTTGTTTGAGAAATACTTTATTTTATAAAAGACACATTATACATGTAATTATTTTCAATAATATTTTTTGTGTGTGATACATAATACAACGGTTAGTGCACATATATGTGATATATGTAATAAAGTTTGAAAACTGATGATTTGAAATATATTATGTATCACATACATATCAATTAATTTGATACATAGTGCTTCAGCCCTAGAGCATGAGGGTTTATGTATCAAGTTTATTTATTAGGTAGTGCACATACGCATAACGTTCTAATTTGAATAAGTCTAAACAAAAATTAAATAATGTAGATACATAATAAAAATCGATACGTGATAGATTATATTATTTGTAATAATTATGTATTACATAAATAATTAAAGGCATGTGATAACACATATTTAAATAAGAAAATAGATCAAAACTCATATGTATCAAAAAAGATTAACAACAAAAAATTGAAAAGAAAATCAACGAGTTGCATTATCAATGTTGCGTCATATACATAATTATAAATATGATAAAACTAATATTATTATAAAAATATTAGTGTTTATGTATCAAACAATAAAATTTGGAAATGTCTACGGATACACAACTTTCTAGTTAAATAAGTGAGAGTGTATGAATTTGATAGTAAAAGATAACGACATTTGTAAAAGTTATGTATCAAATATATAACTATTAACCTGATACATATTAATTTATATTCAATAAATTAAGATTATCTATCAAAATTAATATTTGAACGCGCTACATTATGCATGCTAAAAAGTAACGTATCATAATATTGAAAAGAAGAAATTATATAATAATTTAAGTAATAAAAACTACTAGATACATTAAAAATCTATACCTATATGTATCACAAAAAGAAACAAAAATAAATAAATAATACGATCTACTCAAAGACAAAAAGAAGATAGAGAAATCATTATATACTTTCTCCTTTGCTCTATATAAACTCCCATAATTTTTTTTCACTTTTAATAATGTCGTAACTCATGGATCTTGACCCAAAGTCCTTACCGAAGCCATCACCAACTTGACCTTTTTTCTCCCTTTTTGGACTTTTTTCCACAGTCAATTCTAAAGTCAAAGATGCATCTTTCTTTGACTAATTGGATAATCATAATACGAAAAGATAGAACATCATTCATATATAAAAAAAAAATTGTAGATGAAAAGTCTATAAAAAAATTGAAAATTTAGTGCAATAGCTAATAAGGTAATGTATGGACAAGCTGTGTATCATGCAATATTAGGGGATGTATCCGAAATCCATCAATTTTTCAGGGATTTTTTGTAATTTGAAAAAAGTAGGGATAAAATGTAATTATATCTTAACAATATGGGATTTATGTAAGTTATATTATTATCATTATTGTTTTAGATTTGATTATTTGTTATATTTGTACTAACTTTATTCTAACGATTATTTAAATTATGTAGTCAACTTAATTAATCCCCTAAGAATGAACAAATTTCCTTTATGTGGGTTAACGTATTTCACTTCATTTCTTTTATTGTTTTTTGAAAAATCATCAGCAAGTCGTATCTTTTAAAAATAATTCAAAACGTTTTTGTTGTTTCCTTCTTTTTTTTTTTGGATTTTAAAAAAATTATTATTATTATTATTATTATTATTTTAAGTCATATTTCAAAGTGACTTAAAAATTCTTTTTTGTCAAAATTTCTTAAAAGTCCTTGAATATTTTTTTTTAAAAAAATCCTTTAATTGGTCAATTTATTTATTTAAAAAATAATTGGTCGATTTAATCACTTTCTTTGATAAAATTCACCTCTTTCAAAATTATTAAATTAGAAATCATTTTAAATAATTTAAATGTCTATTTTGAAATGATATTTGCAATTAAAGAATCCATTAGTTGTTATATATATATATATTTTGAAAATTTCACTATGAATTACTTTCTTAAATTATTTTAAATTGGTCTTTTTTTAATATATAATTATAAGTTTCCTCTATTTTCTTAAAATGATTATTTCAAAATTAGTCAAATAATCTTTCTAAATCGCCGGACAACCGCGCGTTAGCGGCCGTTTCAAGTGCGTAGAACCTTCTTGAAATGGAAATTTGAACCTGGAGTCACTCTTTGGAATTTTAAAAAATTTTTTTGTTTAAGTCTTTTTAAAATTATTTTAATGGTTTTTCTTGATTTTCCTAAATAAAATTAAGTGACAACTCTATTATTTTCTTAAAATTAATTTTTCTAAGTCTAAATCAATTTTTTTGAAAACCGACATTTCCTAACATAAACAATAACAATGCATGCAAAATCTAACAAGTTCTATAACATCTAATTCACCTCCCGTTCCTTCATAGGTGTATTTCATTCATCACCTCCTGGTCTCAGAATGTGTACTTTACTAACCTTTTCTTTGGATCTCAGAGTACTATCACCTATCAATCTCAAGTAACTTAGACGAAGTTGTCACCTTCAAATTTCTGTTGTGAGATTCTTTTCGTAATCACTGCCTCTCTCTCGGGCAAGCAATGAATATAGGCAAGTTCCTAATGCATTGACTACTTAAGAAAGACTTTTAGATGAAGAAAATCACAATACATGCAATAATTAATCCCAAAAATCATCCCTATGTTTACCTATTATGTTGTATTGTCAGTGTTCTCACAACCCTAGTTTTGGATTTAGCTATGCATATTAAGGGTGAACAATCCACAAATAGCTGAAAGATTCATAATTAAATCACTTACAATGCATAAGGTAAGGAATCACAAGTCCAAAATTTTTGAAAAATGATGAAAAAAGTGATTTTCAAATTCAATCGAGCGTTAGGTCAATGTTCTCAGTCGTATGCCTCTCTCAACAGTCAAGAATAATTTTAGAATGAATAAGATCCCTATTATATACAAAGAAAACTAAATCCTAATCAAAGTAGGAAAATTGGGCTCGACATGTGTCACGACCCGGATAAGGGGCCTAGGTGTGACATGGAGAAAGAGAACGTGAAAGTCCTCGATCAAGCCATCATATCATCATCACACATATCATCGGTTTGGAAGCGCGGAAGTAAACACATAACACATAAGTTCTAGAGAAAATGGGGCTTTGGACTCAAGCTATGGGGGCATTTCGGGTTAAGGGACTTTCCACATAAGCGCATAATGAACACACAATCCCAACATCAAGTCATACGCACAATCAATACCATTTCCAAACCAAAATTCATAAGTCATAATATCTCAATAGTCATAATATCAAACAACACAATTAAACGTACAAGAGTTTAGTTGTCTAACAAGCCTCTACATAAGATAAGTGGAGCCTCGACATAGTTTGAGGCTCACCCTCAATACATAAGTAAAGAAAAGTAACAAAACACTACTAGGTAGATAAAAGTGGCTATTTCCCTTGAACAAAAGGACTCACCACAAGGAATAGTCTTCAAGATGATCACACGTCGTCTGGTGGAAGATAGAAGTCATCTCCGGCCCCTACATGGTTAGAACATGTAGACAAAGAATATGGGTTAGTACATAATATCACTAAGTATGCGGGCATGCAATGCATATGGCAATATAGTATGACCAAGAAACATGACAAGGGGACAAGTGATACGAAAGGAATGCACGTAGCCAAAGAGGAATATAACAATATGTTATGCCATGATGCATGAGGTGCAATCCTACAATCATAATATAGCGGGGATGTAACCTCAACCGACAACGGAGGAGGCCCGAGCGAGCTACTACCCGGATCCGGACTACTTGCCAAGTAGATCCCTAGTCAACCCTTCATCAAGGGGATACATA
>JBCEWC010022062.1:0-10190 GCA_038996855.1 Solanum aculeatissimum | reverse complement strand
GGGATTTTTACCGGTCGTTATTAGTCAATAACGACCGAATTTATACTTTTAGCGACTGAATTTCCCCTCGTTAAAGATAAATTTTCTTGTAGTGTTGAAAGCTTAAAATCAAATTTAAAGAGTTAGGGTTCTTGGGTCTTCAAGGATAAAAGAAGATCCTTGAATCAAATCCAACATACCTTAATTTCACCAAAAGAATATCAAGGTCAAACTTGGTCAAGGTTGTCTTGCCCAAATTCTTCAAGCTTTATTCAATGGAGGCCAAGAGTATTTTAGAATTCTCAAAGTGAATGTAGGAGACTTATAATAGATGAATGAGGGTTTGGGGCTTGAATTAGGGGTTTAGGAGACCATAGGATACCTTAAAAATGCTTAGGAATTATTAAATCATGAAATTACCATTAATGAAATGGCCAATTAACTGTAACACAGTATCTCACGGACTGCTGCAGTACCCTTCAAGGTGTCACACGGTCTGTTCAACTGTCCATCAAATTACACTTAGTTAAATTTCAACGCGAACTCTCGGAGGACTTTCTGGACCATTTGACGGGAGGTCTCACGGACCGTGTGGATTCAAACCAACCGTGTAATGGTCCGTGGATCCACACTTGGGGCAATAATAAACTCCCAAGTCAAGACAAGCCTCTGCCCCACTTGACGAGCCACTTCACGGACCATTCAATGGCTCACGGACCGTGGGGTGGTCCGTGACTTATGACTTGTGTCCTGGGGTGGTTCGTGTCCACCACCAACTCTCTGTACCTTGGATCAGAACCCGACATGTACTGTACCAAATCTCACGGTCCGTGTCCCTTGCCTTGGGCTCTTTTTAGGGCCTATCTCCAATGTCATTTGAATTTCAAGCAGTCCCACTGTTCAGGCCATAACTTCCTCATCCAAACTCTGAATCGAGTGAAACTAGTTGCGCTGCAAAGCTAACACAAATATATTCTATTGGATATGTAGAATACCGCACGATTCAACCCGCATCAAAAGATATGCTAGCTCAAAGTTTACTGTTCAAACAGCCTCTCTAGGCCACCAAATGATCCATTTTGCATTCGACCACTTAAACTTAACCCGTGGCTACTCAAACTCAACCATAAAAATTATAACATCATACAAGAACAACCATAAGGATTTTTCAAAAACTTTTGGGTCGTTACATAAAGTGAAGTTGAGCATCGACTTTCACCCTCAAATCGATGGGCAAGGCAAAAGAATAACTTTCACATTGGATGATATGTTGAGAGCTTGTATATTGGAATTTAAATAGAGATGGGATGATCACTTACGTCTCATTGAGTTTTTCGACAACAATAACTTCCATTCAAGCATTGAGATGGGACTATTCAAGGCTCTATATGGTAGATGGTGTAGATCATTGATTTGATGTTTTGAAGTAGGTGAGATGACCTTAATCGGGATGGACTTAGTCATGGATGCTATTGAAAAGGTGAGACTCATAAGGGAGAAACTAAAAATTGCTCAATGCTTGAAAAAGTCCTACTCTAATGTGAGAAGAAATGACCTTGAGTTCAATATTGGTGAATAGGTATATTTGAAAGTGTCTTACTTGAAGGGTGTAATCCAATTATGCAAAAAGGAGAAACTAAGCTCTATATATGTAGGGCCTTACAAAATTATGAGGAGAGTTGGAAAGGTGGCATATGAGTTGTAGTTTCCTATGGATATGAGCATGATCCACCTGGTATTCCATGTAGCAATGTTGAGAAAATTTATGGGTGATCTAAACTCAATAGTCCTTTTGGAAGATGTGAGAATTGAAGAAAATTTGGCTTACGAAGAGGTTCCGATTGAAATCCTAGACCAGCAAGTAAAGTGGTTGAGAAACAAGGAAGTTCCACCCGTTAAAGTGCTTTGGAGGAATCAAAAAGTTGAAGGTGCAACATCGGAAGAGAAAGCGGACATGATGAAGTGATATCCTTATCGTTTCTAGTATACACAAGCCTAAGGTATTAAGTTATTCTTGCCTAAGACCTCCAATTCCTTGAATTTCAATTTTGTCGTGCTGCATACACATATCTAAATATGAATGGACTATTTTGAGGTATTTTCTAAGTACGAGTTTTGAAAATTTCATGGAAAGATATTTAGATTGCATTTTTGCATTCATATTACATTGTTAGTTGCTTATTTAAATCTTTAGAGCCCATGTTTAGTATATTTGGGGACTAACGTTCCAAAGGGGGAGGTATTTTAAAGACCGTAGGTTAGAAGGTTGAAAGTGCAGAAGAAGTGTAATTGAAAAAAACTTTAGAGGTAATTTATGAGGCTAGTTCACGTTTCGTCGTTCAATCCACGACTCATAGACCAGTGATGTACTGCTAAATACAACACTTTCAATGCTTAAAACTTGGATTTTGTGCGTTCTCAAAGATATGTTAGTATATTTGATGTTTGTTTTTGTTTGTTTTGCAGAATTTCAAATTTGGCTTGATTTTAGGCTTGCAGTGCAGATTTACAGAACTTTTGGAAATTTGCGAGACCCTTTACGAGTCGTGAGTCACTCCACGAATCATAGAGGTGGTTTCATTTGATGTACCAGTAAAGGGATGAAAAGTGAGTCACACTCTATGAGAGAGGACCACGAGTCATAAACCATCATATGAGTTGTAGAATGAGGTCATGAAGTGAAGAACAAAAATTCAAAAGATGTTGAAAGTGGTTCAGATGAAACCCTTCACGGGTCGTGAAATCCTACAAGACCTATGGAAAAGGTTTGTGAAAGGTGCCAATAGATGCAACTACATTCCACGAGACCCTGATCCACGAGTTGTGAACTGTCTCAGGAGCCGTAAAAGATGCTCGTAAGGGATGCCAACACAGTTATCCTATTTTGTTTTAACTTTGTATTTTAAGTACTATAAATAGGGTTTTTGGTTTTTTATCAGATATACAACATTAGATACGGTACTACTACAAAGAAAATAACAAGACTTAGAGTTTTACAATTTCATTGAGATTTTAGGTTTTGGATTTTTTTTCATCAATTCTTGTGCGTAAGTAATTTAATTATGTATTCTTCTTGCATAATGTTCGATCATACTCCAAGCATACGGTTGGTAAATTCACAACTAGGGTTTTGGGAACCATAATGAACTAACTAAGATAAAATTGGGTAACTTGCAATTTTTTGGATGGTGTTAGGATGCATTAATTAATCTCTTCACTTTAAGTGATTTTTAACAAATGGCCAATGTTAGAACCCGCCTAGTATCTCTTGCTTGATCCAAGAGGTGACGAATAGGAATAGAATTAATTAATAGAAGTTGATCGATTTCTCTCAACTAATAAATCTACTAGATGTAGTAGAGTTGTTCTGGGATAAAAGTAACGGTTAGTAAAGCAACATCACAGAGACCGATCAAGTAATGTGATGAAATTCACCTAGATGTTTGATCGCATATTTAGGATAATATAACTTACTGTCCTGCACCTATACGCTAGAAAAGAGTCACAAGTATCCAAGAACACTTAGTTAGGGAGTCATGGGGAACACGTAGCCCTAGTTTGTTTCTCTTTTGATTACAAACACTTGCTATTTTAGTTTAGAATTTATTTTTTCTTGCAAAACCCCCCTCGTTATATTTATTTTTTTGTTTCTAGGAGATATTAGGGTATATCAATTCACTTTTAAAAAGTGTGCTAATCTGAAGTCTACCATATTCCTCATGGGAACAATCCTAACCCTTGTTAGGTTAAACACTTTATTACGACTGCATCAAACATCCAAGAAGAGGTGTGTGTTGAGCGTTAATGTCGAAGTCCAGCATTTTGTGAAGCTATTATCAGGGAATAAAAATAGACTTGATTAGCTCACTGTAATTTGATAGATTGCTCTTTATTTCCCTAATTTTATGTTTTTTGTTATTTTTACCTTGGTATAGGGTATAGGTGAACAATGCATGTGAACTACGAGAAGTCGAGGCACTCCCTTGATTCCTTTTGACCCAAAAATTGAGAAAACCCAAAGAAGAATGGTCCAACAACCTGGTAATCAATCATGTTGAGAATGCAGCTAATGTTTCATTGAATCCAAATGGGGGTAACCCACCCATAGTCATTCTACAGCCCGAGGGACTTCAAGTCACCGCTAATGATTAGAATCAATATCGGCTGAATCCAATGGCTATGGATATGACGGAAGCGATAGTGTTACCTCCACTTATGAATGACACTAAGTTTGTCATATCAAGTGGGTTGCTGCAGATGCTACAAAATTATTAGTTGTTCGCAGGCCTACCATTAGAAGATCCACACAATCATATGCACAATGTTGTGTTTGTCTACAAGAGAGTAATGAAGAATCAAAATCTATCCATGGATGTCGTTAGGATTTGTGTCTTCCCATTATCTCTTACTAGAAATGCAACATAATGGTTAGCTGAGCTTCCACAGTGTTCGATCACTAGTTGGGCTAAATTGCAGATGACCTTTTTGGAGAGGTACTTCCCCATCTCCAAAAATCTCAAGCTAAAACAAGAGATCAATAACTTTGAACAATTGCCTGGTGATTCGATTCGTACTACATGGGAGTTATTTTCAAAATTTCTGAGAAGGGTTCTCGACCACAAGATCGTAGATGAATCCCTGGTTGAAATCTTCTACATAGCTCTTGATGAGAACGTGTAACAACCCAAATTTTTTTGAAAACTCCTTATGTTTAGCCTTATATGATGTACTACTGGTCATGGTTGTGTTTTGGTAGCCACGGGTTGAGTTTAAGTGGCGGAACGCAAAACGGGTATGTTGGTGGCCTAGAGAGGCCGTTTGGGCATTGTACTTTGAACTGTCATAACATTTGATGCGATTAAAAGCGGTGGGATGATATATATATAATCACATATCTTTGAGTTAGCTTCGCAACACAACTGATTTCATTTGATTCGGAGTTTGGATGAGGATGTTATGGCATAAACAGTGGGACTACCTGACATTCGAAAGCTGTTGGAGATAGGCTCCGGAAAGTGCCCAAGGACTTGGCCATGGTCCGTGAAACTTGTCACGGTCCGTGAGGGTTTTGTGGGGTGTTCTAGAGAGCAAAGGGGGGCCAAGAACCACCCCATGAGATAATTCACAGTCCATGGACCACCAAACGGTCCGTGAGCCCTTTCATGAGTCGTGAACTGTCCCGTCAAGTGGGATAGTGGCTTGGCCAGATCATGGTTGGTCTTGGTGGCTAAGGTAAGGCTCACAATATAGTGATACGGTTTGTCATCCTTTAGACAGCTCGTGAAGTGGTTCCGTCAAGTGGTCCAGAAAGTCCTCCGAGGGTTCGGGTTGAGATTTGGCTAAGTGCCATTGGACGATGCAGTTGACGGGTTGTGTGGTACCTTCACGGTGCATATGGACGGTCTGTGTGACCCTAGTTGTAGTTATTGTATTCGTTTTATTAATGGTAAATTCGTGATTTAACATTTCCTTAAGCCCCTCTTTGGTATTCTAAGGTCTCTTAAACCCTTAAATGAATCCCCAAACCCTCATTCATCCATTCAAACTCTCCTACACGCACTTTGGAAATTATAAAACCCTTTTGTCCTCCATTAAAGAAAGCTTGAATAATTTGGGGAAGATAACCTTGACCAAGTTTGACCTTGCGAATTGTTGGTGAAATTAACGTATGTGGGACTTGATTCAATGATCCTCTTTCATCCTTGAAGACCATACGAACCCTAACTCTTTAAATTGATTTTAAGCTTTCAATTAAGTTATGGGTTCTTCTATTATTGTTTTAGATTAGTACTGGGAATTAAGTGTTGTAGTTATTAGGTGATTTAATCATTATTTTAATCTTGAATTCATGGATGATTATTGAAACCCTTATTGATCAACATGCATGTCCCTTTTCATGATTTAATTAAGCATGGGTAACTTACATTATGACTTATTCATGGATTTCTACATGATTTATGATGAAATATCTTTCAAATTGTGAAATAAAGTATTGATTCCATCACCCATGTTCTTGTATCTCATCCATGGCATTTGCATGGTTATCATTCCAATGGGAACCCATGATTGAAACTCTTTCTTAAAACTCATGTTCATGTAATGTTATGAATTGTGATCACATAGTCCCTTGCCATGGCTCTTTGACCATATTGGGTGCTTGCACCATATTGACATGTATTGATGCTTTCTTGCAAGCCCATGTAGATGAGCTACTCTATTGCATTGACATGAAATGATCATGATATGTTTTGGAAACTCTTGTTGGCCTATGGCCTAAGCATGTACATGATTCTTGAATAATGGTTTTGACATGACTAATGATGCATGATTTTGAAGGAATATTATCTCTTCTTTTCAATGTTGCATGTATATATGTATACGTACGTATTATCGTGGGATGAGACTTAGCACTGAGGGAGTAGGTGGCAAAATGGGGTATCTCCAAGGCCCCGCCTATTCCGTCAAACAATGTGCGACCATGGGTATATAAATCCCTGGATAGGGATTTCATGTCATGCTATCCCTTGTTTAAGGATGTCTTGGGTTCTACTTGGCACGTAGGCCGGATCCGGATAGTGGCTCGTTCGGGTCACTTATGATGTCGGTTGACATTACATCCCCACTATATATGAACATAGGATTGCATTTCATGCATCATGGCATAGCATATTGGTTTACTGTCCTTTGGCTACGGGTATTCCTTTCATATACTTGTCCCCTTGACATACGACGCTTGATATCTTGTTGAAGACTTTCTAGTAGTGAGCCCTCTTGTTCAAGGGCAATAGCCACCGTCCATCTACCACTTTATTTTCATGTATTTACTTTCGATTGACTTGAGGGTGAGCCTCAAACTTATCGAGGCCCCGCTCATCTATGTAGAGGCATTGTTGGACGAGTATATACTCTTGTACGTTTGGCTTGTATGTTGAACCTTTGCTTATATAATACAATGTTATTTATCTTGGTTTATGATCATGCCCTCATGTTATGCTATTGACTTGGATGATGGATATTATGGATGCTTTTGTGCTTATATGGCGAGTCCCATAATCTCGGTGTGCCCCAATAGTGAAATTCTATTTCCCCTAGTCCTTAGAGATTATTGCTATGTGCTATGTGTAAGCATACTTGTCCCATTCCCGGTATTATCACCATAGCTTGAGTCCCAAGTCCCGAATCCGTTAGAGCTTATGTGTTATATGTTTAGCTTTCGCATTCCCGAACTGATGATACGTGTAATAATGCTATGATGGCTTGATCGAGGGTCTTCGGGTCCTCTTTAACCATGTCACATCTAGGCCCCCTATCCGGGTCGTGACAGAACGGGGAAGAAATTGCCAATACCATGATGGGTGGATCATTCATAGATCATACCTTCTAGGAGATCACCGAGAGGCTAAAGAAGGTAGTCAAAATTTATCATGCATGGGGAACAAGGAGCTCATTTGTAGTTACCACTACTTTAGTGCAAGAAAAGGTTAGTGAAGAAATGATGCTAGAACTTACATGGATTAGGACCAATGCGGAGCTACTGATGAAGTAGAACGTAGAGAAGGTGAATATCGTCTCTCATCAGCCTGTCCGATCACCCATGTATTAGGAACCCTATTTTGAGGAAGATTCTTGCTTCATAGCTAAGCAAATAGGGGGTTTCTATCCTAATGGCCAGGGTTCAATCAGGACTACTGGTGTCAAGGGCAAGGAAACCAAGGTCAGAACTATGTTTGAGATAGATCATACCATAAAAACAATCTAAGAGGCTTCTATGATCAAAGTCGCAAAGATGGCTACTGAAGCAACACCTATATGCCACCCCACAATCGTGACTCTGGTGCAATTTCATCCAGAGTTGAGGAGATGTTTGATAGATTGTTGAAGAAGGCTGATACATAGGATGAGACACTTAGGGGGATAAAGAGTGATATCTACAATATTAATCAGAAGATCGGGTCTAATTCAGTTGCAATGAAGCAGCTTGAGCAGCAATTCAGCTAGATCTCACCTCAGCTTAACCAACACTAGAAGGGTACTCTGCCCAACAACACTATCTAGAATCTGAAGAATGAAGGGTAGTATATATCTATCACAACTTGTAGTGGGAAGCTGACCAATGATCCTCTAATGCCTGTAGATGATGATAAGATTCGTGATGAGGGTGTTATGGATAAGCAAGCTGAAACTAGAGATGTTAGTGTTCAGACTGAGGAATGAAATGTCGGGCCAAAATAGTTGAGACCCATTCCTCAACCATCTCCTCCCTTCTCACAGAGACTAAAGAAAAAGGAGAAGGAAGGTAAGTTTAAACACTTCCTTTCCATGTTGAAGCAGTTTTCCATCAATATCCCACTAATAAAGGCGTTGGAGAAGATGCCCAGATATGCCGTGTTTATGAAGGATCTGGTGATGAAAAAGCCCACCGTGAGTTAGGAGCTCTCACAAGAACTCCAACATTGCAGTGCTATCTCTACCCGGTCCTTGGTGCATAAAAGAAACGATCCTGAAGCATTTACCATTCTCTGTACTATAGGGGATGTAGAGTTCGCAAGGGCATTATGTGATCTTGATGCCAACATTAACTTGATGCCTCTTGTGATTTTCATAAAGCTAGGGCTGGAAACCCCTACACCTACTAACATGAGACTGTTGATGGCTGACTGAGCTATGAAGAAGTCAGTGGGAATCCTACATGACGTCTTCGTCAAGGTGGACAAATTAATATTCCTTGTGTACTTCGTGATCTTAGAATTCAAAGTCAACTTTGAAGTTCCAATCATCTTGGGAAGGCTTTTCTTGGCCATTGGGTGAGCCCTAGTGGACATGGAATCTGGCCTCCTCAAATTTAATTGAATGACGAAGAAGTCACCTTCAATGTCTGTAGGTCGATGAAGAGGCCAAATGAGCTTAAGATGGAGGTGTGGGCTATTGATGAAGTCTGTGTAATCGAATTGCCCACATCGTGCCATGAAAATAAATTGGGCTCTGCTTGGGAAGCAACCAAAGATCTTTTTGTAAGAAATTAGTAGTTTAGTTTTTAGTTTTTAGTTTTAGACTTAAAATAGTTTAGGTTTTTGTGGTTTTAGGTTGTAAATTTTGGACAATAGATTGGTGATATATAGGGTAACAGTGTATTTTTGTAGGTTCTGCAGGTACCAGACCAAGTCAGCCATTTTTGGCTGAAAATGGACTTTACAACTGACTTTGTGGGTGGTGCTGCATTGTACGACGCATAGACCATCTCATAAATTTCTCTAGTAAGTAAGAATTTGATGCACTCCAGTCCAGGAACCAAGTCCACAATTCGTATGTAGAACTATGGGTTGTCGATTGGGTTTGTGGATCCCAGGTAAGTCCCTAAATATATCTTAAGTGTCAAAAGTGGTTTATAAGACCCATTTATGAGTCGTATGTCATCATATGGCTCGCATAAAGGCTCGTAGACTACAGGTGTGCAAAAAAAGGTTTAAGGCTTCCATGAAACCATGATTCACTGGCCATAAAACATTCCACGACCCATAATTGAGGTTTTGTGAAGCCAGAACCCTGATATTCTAACCCGACCCGATATGGTTTAAATAGAGGCACAATTATTTTGACCCCATTATTTTACAAATACCATCGATCCCAAACCCTAATTCGACCACTCCCATCCTTCTTTGACCAATAATATCTCAACATACGTCATTTTCTAGCCACCTCCGGCAAACCCTCCTCTCCTAGGGTTTTAAACCCCCACAGTATCCCTTTCATTCTCCTCCAAATCGTATTTCAAATCAGCAAGTCTATGGTCCCTAAAACCTACTTTATCAAATTGTGATTTGTGTTGAGTTTGAATGGGATTGGGGATGGGTTTAGCAGAGTTGTGAACCAATTCAAATATTATGCCCTGAAAATTTAGTCATAATTTTGATTATGTTAATAAAGGTAGAAATAGGTGCAGAAAAAGGTTGGTTATTTTAATTATTTGTTGGTACAACTACTTGGTCATTGTAATATATTGCAAAATGTGTGTGTACATGGCCAAATAGTTTGTACACACATTGATAGACGATCAGATGATTAAGAATATATAATAAATCTTTTACTGGGATGCTTTTGACGATAATGCATGATTGGGGTTTGTTACTTGGTGTGAATTTTCATGTGGGTGCATGAACCTTTGTTTAATAATGGTGTTTTGTTTGGTAAAATTGGTCAGGGGAACTCGTAGA
>JBCEWC010022061.1:0-10190 GCA_038996855.1 Solanum aculeatissimum | reverse complement strand
TATATATATTATTTTTTAATATATAAATAAGGGTAGAATACGGGGAAGAAGGATAAGAAGCAAAACGAATAATACTAAGTGTGTATTATTATAAAAATGAAAGTATAAAAGAAATGCAATAAATTAGGCGGTAGAGCCGACCATGTAATGCAATCTAATTAATTAACTAAGGGTAGGTGGCAGTGTCAACCATAAATGACAATAGCTAAATAAGATAGATAAATATTAAAAGTAACTTGCAAAGTAAGGTAAAGAGAACTTAAAAAATTGAAATTTGATTAATATAATCAAATGAACTTTTTAAAATACAATGAGAGAACAAACTCTAACCAAGTATTCTTGAGAGAGAGCTCTTCAAAGTGAAAGAACAAGGTGTCTTACAAATGCAGGGATTGGCTTTATTTATAGCTAAAATTTTGCTACAGTAAATGTGTTATAGTAGTGCTACAGTATTGCTACAGGATTTCCCACTAATAATTGAATTCCTTTGTCATGGATGACTTCATCTTTGGTGGTGTCATCAAGGTGTCATTGTCACTAAAATTTAAGGATGATTTCTTCTTCATCTTCAGACTCTGATTTTTCCGATGACTGTGATTGGTTGCCGAGGAGTTTGACTTTAATTTACTGAAGAATTTTCTCCATCTGATTGATAAAATCTCCTTTACTGCTGGAGCTAGCTAACTGTGCAGTTGCAATTATTTTTTGTTGTAAAAATTGTATCTGGGCGACATCTGTAATGATCAGATATTCTGGGTTTTGTAGGAACCATTTTTCTACCTTTGGAACGTAGGCTTCTGAAAGGTTCCAACTTTTATACCATTTACAGTGGCCTTGGAGGGCTAACCATGGGAGGCCTTTTTGTCCCTCTGCTTATGAAATGCAAATTTTTGGGAATATATCCAAGGAATATGAAATCTGTGAAAAAAATTGTAGGAGTAATGGAAGTTGATGTTAGTTAAAAAATCTTTGACAAAAATATTCATATCCTTCCCAAACTGACGATGGAAGAATTTAAACTTTATGGTCGTAGATGGGCCACCATTGGTGTAGAAACCATTGAGGAAATTCAGGACTTAATTATTTTCCCCATAGGAGGAACCATGAATGTTTTCCAACATTTATTTTGGAAGGTGAAAGCATTCATCCATGCATTTTGGTAGTCAAAATAATTATAATTTTATGGCTCAAATGGTTGAGAGAGTTTTTTGTATTTAGCAGGATGTATGCCCCAATCCATACTGTAGTATGGGTAACATAGTTTTGTGTTTGCTTGTCTTTGTGAGGTTTGAACAAGTAGGAATAGGTATCTATGAGTATAAACTCATAAAATTTTTGGGTATATGCTGGGGTTTTTGGACGAAGTTTGTAGAAGGGGTAAGCGCTCTTTTAGTGACTTCTTATGGATTGGGATGCCAAAACTCAGGTTCAATTTGGATGAGAGGGTATACTATATCATTTTTAAATAGGTTGGGTCATCGAAAGAAGACCCTCTAGTGGAAGAAGTTGATTGAGGAATGGATAAAGAATGTGATTTGTATGTTACGGAGCATATCGTATCTATTTTCTGGGAAATATTGTATGGATAATCGATGGAGCTTTCTACCTCCACTATTTTTTGGGGTGGTGCCAACGACAATCATCTAGCAAGAAGAAGAAATTAGAGCGGGGGTTTGAACCACCGGTTTAGAAGTTGAAGAAGTTGGTGCGTGACTTTTGGCCACCACTTTAGAAGTTGAGGTGTGGCTTTGGGCTGCCACCTTAGAACACATATTTTTTAAGAAGTGAAATTGGTTGATCATTATTCTTCTACTGGCAGGTGTCATAACAATAGGTTCTTTGAATCCCATCATCTGACACTAATTTTTGAAATCTTCCTCTATCCATGAGGAACGTGTTGTGTATGCTAGTTGAGCTTCCTCTTCTTCTTCTTCTTCAACTAGGTCAGCCCATTTCTTAGGACTAGAAATCAAAATTGGACTCTGGCGTGTGTTTTCTAGGAGGAATGATTGTGGTATGCCTTTCATGGCATAGTCTGTTGATGTTTGATATCTTGGCTGGTTTGGTCCAGCCTTATCTGTTAAGGGTTGCTTGGCGACAACTTCAATTGCTTGTTATTTTGAAACAACTTGAGTTTTGCTTGGTGAAATTATTGTTGTGTCGTCGTCCTGTGATTCCATTAATTCTATTTTCTTTTTCCTACCCATTAATTCCTACCCTGCAAGAATTCTCGAGTAAAAAAAAAATCCGAAATAGAGTTTGAACTCCCTTTGATATGTTCTACGTCAAAATCAAAAATAGATAAAATAGTTTGCCATCTAGAAAATATATATTTAGAAGCAAGATTTTGTAGATCTTTTTGCAAGACAGATTTTTCAGCTTGACAATCAATTCGCAATAAAAAAATTTGGTTTAGTAAATCAGCTTGAAAATTTGAAATACATAAGACAATTGCTAAAATTTTCTTTCTTATAGTAGGATAATTTTGTTGGACCTTATTCTAGTGCTTGGATTAGAATGCAATGATATGTTCCTTATTAGTTTACTTTTGTTTTAAAATACCTCCGTATCCTATGTCTGATGCATCAGTTTCACTAATTTTGAATGCAGAAGGATCGGAAAGAGATAGACAAGAAAGTTCTTTGGCTCGCAGTTTGATTTCTCGAACCACATTTGTGTGGATGTCTGTCCACGGAGGAGGGTTTTTTTAAACCTATTATGGAGAGATTTTAGCAAATTACTAAGACTTGGAATAAAATCTACTATATAATTGACACACCCTAATGTACGACCCAGAAGTGAGGCCTAGATGTGACATGGAGAAGTAGAACCCGAAAGTCCTCGATCAAGCCATCATAGCACCATCACACACATCATCGATTCAGAAGCGCAAAAAGATAAACACATAACACATAATTCTAGGGGAAATGGGGCTTTGGACTCAAGCTATGGGGATGTTGCCGGGAGGAGGCACTCTTGGATTAGCAACCCTCATATTAGAACCTTGGCCTTGATGGAATCGGCCAAAACCACCACCACCCTTGGAGTTGGAGAACCCACCATCAAACCGAGCCCTCTTAGCTTTATTAACCCTTCTCTCCTTAAGCTTTTCACCTTCAGTTTGCTCGGCATAAGTCATGAGGCTAGAGATGTCCATGTCACAGATGAGCATAGCGGTTCGACACTCTTTCACCACCAAATCCGAAACACCCGAAATAAACTTGTGCATTCTTGCACGGGGATCAGATACAAGCATGGGAGCATATTTGGAGAGCTTAGTGAACTTGAGTGAGTAGTCCCTCACGGTCATACCACCTTGCCGAAGATTGATGAACTCGGTCATTTTGGCTTCCCTAAGCTCAAGAAGAAAGAAACGGTCAAGGAAAGCTATTTTGAATTCTTCCCAACTAACCTTGACATCAATCATTCGCTCAACCAACCATTGGTTATACCACACTTGGGCCACATCTTTAAACTGATATGTGGCTAACTCAGTTTTCTCTTCCGAACTCACTCCCATGATAGTCAAAACCTTAGTGAGTTCATCAATGAACTCTTGAGCATATTCATCCACTTTCGAGCCATAGAACTCCAGAGGGTTCATCCGGGTGAAATCCCTCACCCTAGAAGCCAGAGTGCCCACATTCACAGGATTGATTGGCCGGTCTTGGTTAGCCACTGCTTGGACCAACATAGATACCACATTCCTAAACTTGACGTGGGTCACTTGTTCCTCTACCGGTGCCTGGGGGACTTATTCCTCGAATTCTGAAGCTTGGCGGGGGAAGGGAGCTCTTCTAGGAGACATATTCTAAAAGAGCGACAAGAGTACCAAGAGTTTAGGAAATTTATCGTAACAACTTACGGCATGACATAAGGAAACAATGAAGTGAGACAAATTCCTAAAACATCATCATAGCCTCCCATTCATAGGCATGACACGCATCACACCCATAAACAAGACTCTAATCGACGCGGAATGTTGGACTCCGAGGATCATTTACAAACCTAAGGCTCTGATACCATCTTTGCCACGACCCGAAAGTGAGGCCTAGTTATGACATGGCGAAGGAGAACTCAAAAGTCCTCGATTAAGTTATCATAGCACCATCACACACATCATTGGTTTGGAAGCGCAGAAAGATAAACACATAACACATAGTTCTAGGAAAAACAGGGCTTTGGACTATAGCAATGGGGATATTGCTGGGAATGAGATGAGAATGCATCACATAGCACATAACAAGTATTTTTAAGGGGCCGGTAAGTAGGACTCAAGCTATGGGGGCATACCGGGTTAGGGGACTTTCCACATAACCACATTCCAAACATTTACAAGCCCATAAACATATCATAAGCATAATCGAAACATCATTTCCATAATATAACCCAATAGTCATAACATCCCAATAAAGCATAATACAACGTGCAAAAGTCTAACATGTCCAACATAGTCTCTACATAAGATAGAGCGGGGCCTTGACATAATCTGGGTTCACCCTCAAGTCATAAAGAAATAAATTAAAAACAATACAAGGAAAAGGAAAGTAGATATTGCCCTTGGACAAAGGGCTCACCAAAATCAATTAGCTTTAAGGAGATCACTCATCGTTCAACGGTAGATAGAGGTCGTCGCCGGTCCCTACATGGTTAGAACATGTAGAAAAGAGTATGGGTTAGCACAATAAAGCACTAAGTATGCGGGCATGCAAATGAGTGCACATGAACCTATAATAACCTACATGACAAGCGCACATACCTAGAAGAGAATATAAGAAAGAATAATATATACATATGTCATAATGATCATGATGCATGAAATGCAATAATGCTTATTAGTATAGAGGGGATGGAACCAATACCGACATCCAAACTCATGTGAGCTACAACATGAACTTATCCAATGAGGCCTCCCATTAGATTAGAGAAGATTACTTGCCAAAGGTAATCTACACCACACCTTACGGGCCTCCTGTTTCGGTGTGATGGCCACCTTCCTTATAGCCCAACCATTTTGGAAGGATTTACATAACATAGCATATCTTATCATATCATATGATATCATATCATATCATATCATATCATACCATATCATATCAAAGTATACCTTACAGGCCTCCCATTTTAGTAGCAACCTATGTTGGCACATAGTTTCGGGAAAGGAGTGGGACCCTTGGGGATAGCCCACTGACTACTCCAATCCTTCTCAGTACTAAGTCATCATCCCATAAGAATATATATACATATACATGCTTTTAAAATAGAAACTTGACACTTGAATATCAAATCATGCATACTTGGACTTCAAAGCCAAAATCACTTTCATTACTCTTATGCATACTTAACAAGAGTCAAACACATTTCATAATCATGCTTCATGGGATAAAAAGACAAACAAACTTTTATGTCAAACCTCATGCATAAAAGTAGCTCCATACTTGTCATATCATATTAGTGTAAACACCCATGTTGCTCAAAGAGCCATATCATAGATATTATATGATCACATTCTTGTCATAACCTTTACTTGATCAAAATCGTAGTCATAAACATGTTTGTGACATAGCCCACATCAAAACCTTCTTGAGAAACCATGATCATGCATGCAAATGCCATGAGGAACAATGAGAATAGCATAGATACTAGAATTCATACTTTAAATTCAAATCAAAAGCATTTCACAAGAGATTCAAGTTAAATCAACCTTCAAAATATCATTTAAATACTATCCATGCATAGTTCAAGAGTAAAGGGGACATGCATAACTTGACCTTCATCAAATCCATTGAAACCTCATATAATTCAAACTTAAATCAACTTTAAATCATCTAATTTCTACAGCCCACAATCCAATTCAATTAAATACTTTAAAATTTAAAGAACCCAACATTAAAGAAAGCTTAAAATCATAATTTAAAGAGCAGGGTTCTTGGGTCTTCATGGATAAAAGAGAATCCATGAATCAAACCCACATACCTTGAAATTATTCAAGAGAATTGGATGATTTCACAACAATGATGATCTTCCCCAAATTTCTTCAAGCTTTCATCATTGGAGGTCAAGAGAATTGAAAGAGTTTTAAAATGAATTAAAGAGTGTTAGAATGGATGAAAAGGGATTATGATTTGATTTAGGAGGTTTAGGAGACCTTAGAAAGCCTAAAAGGGGCATAGGATCTAATTAAATTATGAATTAATCATTAATGAAATGGATTAAATCATTGAAGACAGTGTCACACGGAAGGCACACAGTGCCCATTTACATGAACTTGTACATTCTTGCACGGTAGTCGGATACAAGCATGGGAGAATATTTGGAGAGCTTAGTGAACTTGAGAGAGTAGTCCCTCACGGTCATACCACCTTGCCGAAGATTGATGAACTCAGTCATTTTGGCTTCCCTAAGCTCAAGAGGAAAGAAATGGTCAAGGAAAGCCAATTTGAATTCTTCCTAACTAACCTTGACATCAGTCATTCGCTCAACCAACCATTGGTTATACCACACTTGGGCCACATCTTTCAACTGATATGCGGCCAACTCGACTTTCTCTTCCGAACTCACTCCCATGATAGTCAAAACCTTAGTGAGTTCATCAATGAACTCTTGAGCATCTTCATCCACTTTCGAGCCATAGAACTCCAGAGGGTTCATCCGGGTGAAATCCCTTACCCTAGAAGTTGGAGTACCCACATTCACAGGATTGATTGGCCGGGCTTGGTTAGCCACTGCTTAGGCTAACATAAACACCATATTTCTAAACACGGTGTGGGTCACTTGTTCCTCTACCGGTGCCTGGGGGACTTGTTCCTTGAATTCTATAGTTTGGCGGGGGAAGGGATCTCTTCTAGGAGGCATGTTCTAAAAGAGCGACAAGAGTACCAAGAGTTTAGGAAATTTATTGTAACAACTTACGGCACGACTGTAACGACTCAAAATTTTTTGAAAACTCCTTATCGTTGGTATGGTATGATGTTATACTGTTCATGGTTGAGTTTTTGTAGAAACGGATTGAGTTTAAGTGGCTGAACGCAAAATGGATCATTTGGTGGCCTAGAGAGGCCTTTTAGACAGTAGGCGTTGAACTAGAATAACTTTTGATGCGGGTTGAATAATGTGGGATTATACATATGAAATTGACGATATTTGAGTTATATTCATAACGCAACTGGTTTCACTCGATTCAAAGTTCGGATGAGGAAGTTATGACCAAAATAGTGGGACTGCCTGAAATTCGGAAGACATTGGAGATAGGCCGTAAAAAGGACCCAAGGCAAGGGCCACGGACCGTAAAATTTTTCAAGGTACATATGGGGGTCCTTTCTATCTTCCATAGAGTTGGTGGTGGACAGGAATCCCCCTAAGACCCAAGTAATGGGCCACGGACCACCCCACGGTCCGTGCGCCATTGTACGGTCCGTGAAGTGGCCCATCAAGTGGGGCAGAGGCTTGGATTGAGTTGGGATTTGATTCTTGTGCCAAGTGCGGCTCCACGGACCAGTACACTATTTGTGTGAAGCCACACGGTCCGTGAGTCCTCCCGTCAAATTGTCCAGAAAGTCCTCCGAGAGTTCGCGTTGAAAGTTGGCTAAGTGTCATTTGATGGGCAGTTGAACAGACCGTGTCACACTTTGATGGTGCATTTGAACGGTCCGTGTGGCACTGTGTTATAGTTAATTGGCCATTTTATTAATGATAATTTCATGATTTAATGATTTCCTATACCCTTTTAAGGTATCCTAAGGTCTCCTAAACCCCTAAATCAAGCCCAAACCCTCATTCATCTATTCTAAGCCTCCTACATTCACTTTAAGAATTCTAAAATCCTCTTGGCCTCCATTGAAGAAAGCTTGAAGAATTTGGGGAAGACAACCTTGACTAAGTTTGACCTTGCAATTCTTTTGGTGAAATTAATGTATGTGGGATTTGATTCAAGAAACCTCTTTCATCCTTGAAAACCCAAGAACCCTAACTCTTTTAAATTTGATTTTTTTTGTTTTCAATAAAGTTATTGGTTCTTCCATTATTGTTGAGGCATTGTTGGACCACTCCATACTCTTGTATGTTTGGCTTGTATGTTGAACCTTTGGTTATGTAATACGATGCTATTTAGCTTGCCTTGTGACTATGTTCTCTTTTTATGCTATTGATTTGAATGATAGGTATTGTGAATGACTATGTGCTTATTTGGCAAGCCTCATAATCCCGGTGTTCCCCCATAGCTTCAATTCAATTCACCCGCCCCCTTAGAGATTATTGCTATGTGCTATGTGTATACATGCTTGTCCCATCCCCGACATTGTCCCCATAGCTTGAGTCCTAAGTCCCAAATCCCCTAGATCTTATGTGTTATGTGTTTAGCTTTCGCGCTTCCGAACCAATGATGTGTCTAATGATGCTATGATGGCTTGATAGAGGGTCTTCGGGTCCTCCTTCGCCATGTCACATCTAGGCCCCTATTCGGGTCGTGACAAAGATGGTATCATAGATCTAGGTTTGTAATGATCCTCGGAGTCCAACTTGCCACGTCTATTAGAGTCTTGCTCATGGGTTTGATGGGCGCCATGTCTATGAACAAGAGGCTATGATGACGTTTTAGGAATTATCTCATTTCATTTCTTCCTTATGTCGTGCCATGAGATCTTGATGAGTTTCTAAACTTTGGTATTGCCATTCTTTCAAAAAATGCCTCCAAGAAGAGCTCCCCTTTCCCGTACGGCTCCAGAAGTTGAGGAAATGGATCTTCGAGCACCGGTTTAGGAACAGGTGACCCATGCTGAGTTTCGCAATGTTGTCTCTTTGTTGGCCCAAGCTGTGGCCAACCAAGCTCGACCCATCAACCTGGGCCCGGTCACTACTCCGGCTTCACGGGTGAGGGACTTCAATAGTATGAACCCTCCGGAGTTCTACGGTTCTAGGGCCGAATAGGATGGTCAAGAATTTTTGGATGAGCTCACCAAAGTCTTGTCAATTATGGTTGTGAGTTCAGAGGAAAAGGCAGAGTTGGCGGCCTACCAACTCAAGGATGTTGCTCAAGTTTGGTATGGACTATGGCTTATAGAGAGGGTGGCGGATGTGAAAGTAGATTGGGAGGAATTTAAGACGGCCTTTCTTGATCGGTTTTTCCCACTTGAGCTTAGGGAAGCAAAGATGACCGAATTTATCAACCTTCGTCAAGGCTCCATGACCGTGAGGGATTATGCCCTCAAGTTCACCAAACTCTCGAAGTATGCTCCGATACTTATTTCGGATCCCCGTGCAAGAATGGACAAATTTATATTGGGTGCGTCGGATTTGGTTGTGAAGGAGTGCCATACGACAATGCTTATTAAAGAAATGGATATTTTAAGGCTTATGACCTATACCGAACAAATCGAGGGTGAAAAGATGAAGGATAAAAGGGTGCATGAGGCAAAGAGGGCCCACATTGATGTTGGGTTCCCAAGTGCTAAGGTTGGTGGATTTGGCCATTTCCAACAAGGACAAGAGTCTAATGTGAGATTTTCTACTAGGGTGCCTCCTCCTAAGGTATAAGTTGTGGATGGTCCTCGAGTTCCTCGTTGTGCTCATTGTGGTCGAATTCATTTGAGATTGGATCTCCAAACTTTGAGGGAAAACAAATTGTATGCTAAATTTATCAAATGTGAATTTTGGTTGGGAGAAGTTGCCTTTCTTGGTCATGTGGTGTCCGGTGATGGAATCAATGTAAAAGCCCAAAACTTTTCGAAATATCCTTATTATTGGCCTTATATGATGTACTACTGGTCATGGTTATGTTTTGGTAGACACGGGTTGAGTTTAAGTGGCCGAACACAAAACGGGCTAGTTGGTGGCCTAGAAGGACAATTTTGGTAGTGTAATTTAAAAGGTCACAACTTTTTATGTGCATTTAACCATGTGAGCTATTAAATATAAAATTTAAGCTCTTTGATTTAGCTTCGCAACGCAACTGGTTTCACTCGAGTCAGAGCTCGTAGGAGGGAGTTATGACCCAAATAGTGGGACTGTCTGAAATTCGGAAGACATTGGAGATAGGCGCAGAAAAGTGGCTAAGGGAAGGGACACGGACCGTGAAACTTTACACGGTCCGTGAGGTGTGTCGTGGGATGTAACAGCGAGCTAGGGGTGGCCAGGAACCACCCCATGAGGCAAGTATGGGACCATGGACCCTTGAACGGGCCGTTTGACCTTAG
>JBCEWC010022060.1:0-10190 GCA_038996855.1 Solanum aculeatissimum | reverse complement strand
AGACAACATTCTTTGAAAATCATGCATCATTAGTCATGTCAAAACATTTGTTCAAGAATCATGTACATGGTTAGGCCATAGGCCTCATGAATTTCAATGAAGCATTTCATGAAAATTCCATGTCAATGCAAGGGAGTAGCTAATCTACATGATCTTGCAAGCAAGCATCATTATATTTCATTATGGTCCAAAGCACCCATTATGCTCAAAGAGCCATGGCATGGGACATTGTGATCACAAGTCATAAACATTATATGAACATGAATTTAAATAAAGAGTTTCCATCATGGGTTCCATAGGAAAAATAACATGCACATGTCATGAATGAGATAAAAGAACATGGGTAATGGAATCAAGTCTTTATTTAACAATTTGAAAGACATTTCATCATAAATCATGTAGAAATGCATGAATAAACCATAATGCAAGTTACCCATCCTTAATTAAATCATGAAATTGAACATGCAACTTGAACAATAAGAGTTTCAATAATCATCCATGAATTCAAGATCAAAATCATGCTTAAATAACCTAATAACTACAACACTCAAGTCCCAACACTAATCTACAACAATGTTGGAAGAACCCATAACTAATTGAAAACTTAAAAATCAAATTTAAAAGGTTAGGGTTCTTAGGATCTTCAAGGGTGAAAGGGAATCGTTGAATCAAGTCTCACATACCTTAATTTCACTAACAATAAGCAAAGTCAAATTTAGTCAACGTCTTCTTCCCCGAATTCTACAAGCTTGCTTCAATGGAGGCCAAGAGAGTCTAAGAATCTTAAGAGAGTGTATAAGAGAGTTTCAATGGATGAATGAGGGTTTGGAGAATGTTTTAGTAGTTTAGGAGTCCTTAGGGTACCAAAAAGGGGCTTAAGTAAATGTTAAATCACAAAAATACCATTAATAAAACGTAACTTTCCGGAACTAAGCAAGGTGAAACGGCAGCTACAGTTCCCGTTAAGTGGTGAACGGCCCGTGTGCCTGCTCCATCAACCAATACTTAGACAAAATTTCAGCGTGAAACACGTCCATGGCTTGGCCTAGACACTTTCCAACTTGACGGGACAGTGGACGGACCGTCTAGGGTCAAACGGGTCGTCCAAGGTCTCGTGGACCTATACTTCTCATAAGGGTAGTTCCAGGCCACAGGTGGCTCACTGGACCACTTGAAGACACCCCAGACAGACCGTGCAAAGTTTCATGGTCCGTGGCCCTATCCTTGGCCACTTGTCTGAGCCTATCTCTAATGTCTTCCGAATTTCCGACAGTCTCACTGTTTGAGCCATATCTCCCTCATCCGAACTTCAAATTGAGTGAAACCAGTTGTGTTGCAAAGCTAACTCAAGGACATTCAATTTAATATGTAGTATCTAATATTGTTCATCCCACATCAAAAGTTATGACTGTTTGAAATACACTGTTGAAACTGTCCCTCTAGGCCACCAACTAGCCCATTTTGCATTCGGCCACTTAAACTCTACCCGTGGCTATAAAAACACAACCATGACCAGTAGTACATCATAGAAGGAAAATAATAAGGAAATTTCAAAAAATTTTGGGTTGTTACAGTATCTATGTTGCAGAAGTGCATTGGAGATCCTTCACGTATTACTCGCATTGAGGATATCCACATAACTGAAGACTTGTCTTATGAAGAAGTACCAGTGGCTATTTTAGATTGGCAAGTAAGGAAGCTTTGAAATAAGGAAGTGGCCTCCATGAAAGTGTTGTAGAGGAATGACAATATTGAGGAAATAAATTGGGAAGCCGAAAAGGAGATGATGAAGAAGCACCCCAAACTATTTACAACTTAAGGTGAGTCGTATTTCAAAATTGGCAGTCATCTTTTTACAGTAACTTAAATTTTAAATGATTTGGAGGTATTATTGGTTGGAGGATAACAGGTATCCAAAAACCAAAATTGTAGATAGTAATGCAACCTAGGGTTTGTTTTGGCACATTCGTGGATGAATGTTTTAAGGGGGGAGACTGTGAGATCCCGTGTTTCACGTCCTCCAAGATGTACATAGTGTGGCATATTATGTAAGGAATATATGTTTTTGGACAGAATCTAAGGATAATAAGACTTAAAAACTAGTGTCAATATCAATTCTTAAAGTTTTAAGTCCATGGAATCCACTACAAATACATTCGGGATTAAAGAAATAGCCCGAGTGGCACACCACCCTTTTCGAAAGGATTAAATTCAGTTTCACCTCTTGGATAGGACAAAGAGTGCATAAATTGATATTAATGGATTGTTAAAGGGTATTTTAATCGCCCAAAGTTCATATGTTATGTTTTGGAGTCAAGGAAGTTGCAAGATAAAGGTTGACTAAAGTTACCATAAGCTTTTTTAAGAAATTCATCTTATATTTGGGTCAAATGTATCAGAAAATATCTCCCAAAATATAAGGAGTTAGAAAGTCCATACCTATAAAATTGAAGGTCTACGAGTCTAGTTTGCAACGCATAAAACCGCGTATGAATTTGACTTCAGAATAAAAAGTTATGAGAGTTTTACCGTGACTGCCCAAGCAGAAAACCGGGTCATGGGCCGGGTCGGGTCAAACCCGCATAGATGTCGTCGGCCAAAGTGGTCTTTTAAAGCTGGAAACAGACTTATTTTGTCCCAATACATTTTATGAACTTAAGAGAAAGCTCCCACCAGGTCCATAAGCAATTTTGGTAAGTTCTTCGCATTGTTAACGTTAAAATTTGCTCACGTGTCTAGAAATGCATGCCTTACGCTTTGTGATTGTTTCCTCCCTCTTATTACCTATTTTTGGGGTTGTCTTTGGACTGTGAAAGAGGTGTTCTTTCTGGACATTGTGTGGTTGTAGCTGGTTTGTTTAGGTAATCATTTTGGGGCTCTTGTACGATAATGTTTACGAAATTCTACGGATGTTTCCTCGCATAGATGCTATATGAAAAATCGGGTCATTAATGCAAAATTATGGACTATTTGTATGTGTTTTTAAGCTGCGTATATATAGTAGTTGCGAAGCTTAGGATGTCAGGAACAACTTTTATGAAGGAACTTTGGGCATTCGAACGTCCGTTGGAAAGGTATGTTAAGGCTAAGTCTTGTCCCTTCTTTTAGCACGAAATCCGGGAAATTTCTAAAACGACAAATATGATATTTTTCTATTCTGTTGCTAGAAAGACCTTCTGTAAAAGGCATTGGGATAGTAGATGAATTATCTTCCTAACTATATTAGGTTGAAATTCCATTTGTTTTCTCAAATTGGACATTCAATATTTATATAGCAATTTATCAATTTTTCTTGACTACCTGTCCTTATGTTGAGGTGTTGCACTTTTTGGTGTGCTGTCACTAAAAATAAAGATAAGTTACGAGGTGAATTTAGTATTCATGATAAGTTCTTCTTCCATACTAAAACAATAATTGAAGCACCCAGAAAGTAACACATTGATTTCCAATAATCTCCAGTATAATTCTCCTATTTAAACTACTAAATCATTTGATTCTTGTAAGTACTTTTTTTTTCTAATTGACATGGAACCAAGTGTAAGAATTATGTGAAGAACCTTTATGAACATATTCAAAAGTAAGGCCTCATTCTAAATATTGAGTTAAGTTGTCGAACTTATTCAAAAGACATGTAAGATCCACGAGCCATATGTATATGTTACGACAATGATTATGATGTTATGAAGATAAGTGTACTAATGAGCCAAGATCGGATGAATGTATGTTATGGTTTATGATGTGCATGCATATCATACATTACACGTTATGCATGACTTCGAGCTATAATCAGAGGTATGAGGTCTATTTTCCCAAATAACTATATATATGTATATGATACGGATGGCCATAGGTTGGCAAATATGATGTCGGGTAGCTCTCGGAAAGGACTACCATTCCTAGCATTTGGTTGGGTATGTCATGCATATGCATCTATATATATGTATTCACGACATGCGATTACTCGAGCATACCATCCATATTTGATCACAGGGAGGTTTAGTGTTAGTCATGAAGGTTACTCGAGTTTTCATCATATGTGATATTTATATTACCCTTTTTACTATAGTTATCTATGGTTTTACTTTCTGCCTTACATACCAGTACATGTTTATTCGTACTGAAATCCCGTTGACTGGGGACGGTTCATTTTATTTCGTGCGTGCAGGTTCAGGTAGGGACTCTGACCGACCCCTCCACTAGGATCCTGGTTCAGCTTCGAGTTGGTATGCTCCACCTCTTCCTGGAGCTTTCACAGGATGCTTACTTTTATTTGTACAGTTGAGTATAGTCGGGGCCCTGTCCTAGCAATATTAGTGACACTCTTAGAGGTTGTTGTGGATATGTTATTTTAGATTGTTTTTTATACCTTTTAGTCTCCATTCATAGGATTGGTATGAATATATATAGTGTGTGACTGTACCTCTGTTGTTGCAGCATTGTCGGCTAGCCAGTACTTTATCATTTTGGCTTACCTATCTTGATGTGCTTGGGTTACTGTTAAGCAGGTCATGACCCAAATAGTCTAGGCTTAGTTTTTAAGATATTATGCTGCCCAATCTTTTGGCCCCTAGTTAGTCAACTAGTATTTGTAGTGGCTTACTCGGCCAATGACGATATTGAGTGCCAGTTACGCCTCCCCTTCTTTTGGAGCATGACAAACATGGTATCAGAACAGGTCGTGTCCAAGGGAGTTCACAATGTTGTGTCTAGTAGAGTCTTGCTTATGGGTGTGTTGTGCACCACACTTATAATCAGGAGGCTATGAGGCCTTTAGGGATGGTTACAATCTTTCACTTAATAGATCGTGCTATAGAGCAAAGTTATAGGGACATATGAAATCTAAATTGTGCTTTCTAGTTTGTTTTAGTTAAAAGGTTACCTACGCCCAGGAGATGGCGCAATGTAAGGTTGGTACGGATTTGAGAGAAGGTACCAGTCGTTCCTTGCGAGGTCAGGTAGATATATTTTCCATTGAGGCACACAGGAAGTCTCCAGTATCCATAGTACCAGATTCACCAACACCTGTTGAGGTCCACAGAGATCCAGTACCCCCAACCCCACTAGAGAATGGGGAGCAGGGGATGAGGGAGGTTGTTCAACTACTGACTAGGATGGTTTCTATTCATGAGAGACAACTAGAGGCGAGAGTAGAAAACAAAAAGGATCAAACAAAAAGCTCAAAGGTATGAGAGTTCCTTCATTTGGCCCCTCCAATATTTACAGGATCTAGTCCCACTGAGGATCCCCAAGACTTTATAGACCATATTTATAGAGTGCTGAGGGTGATGCATTCCTCCGTCACTGAGGTTGTGGAGCTGGCTTCTTTTCGATTATGTGATGTCGTCTTATTGTGGTATGAGGCATGAGAGAGATTCAGAGGGCTGAGTGCTCTACCAGTAGAGTGGGAGGAATTTTCTGAGGCATTTTTAGCCCATTACTTGCCACGGGAGGTTCGGGAGATCCGTATTGACCAGTTTATTAGTTTGCGGCAGGGGGATATGAGTGTAAGAGAGTATAACCTTAGGTTTAATTCTTTGGTTAGATATGCACTAGATATTGTACGTACCATAAGCGCCAGAGTTCATCGTTATGTGAATGGTTTGGGAGATCATTTGATCAGAGATTGCAGGATATCTTTACAGGGTGATGTAGATATTTCTCGCATACATGCATTTGCTCAGACTATGGAGGACCTTTCTCATCGAATTTGGGATACCCACAGAGATAGGGAGAAAAATAAGAGGGTTTGTACTATGGGGTCTTATAGGGAGGCACAGAGTGACGTTAGGCCCCCATTTTGCCGATTTCCACCTTCATTAGTGGGTGGTTTCCCACCACAGATGCAGGGCTAGCGATCTGAATGTTATATTTAGTTAGGGCCGGGGCAGAGTTCAGGCCAGCCTAACAGCCATCGACAGAAGCGTTCTGCACAAATGAGACAACCTGCTCCTCCATGTACACAATGTGGTAAGCTTCATATTGGGCAATGTAGAAAGGATTCAGGTGCATGTTACCACTTTGGGAAGATAGATATTTTATTAGCCAGTGTCCGAGGTTAGGTAAAGGTATAACAACTCAGCATACAGGATCCACAACAGCCTTTTCATCCTCAGTACGTTCTCCACAACTAGGTCTATAGCCTACTCAGAGTCATGGTAGGGGTAGAGGTAGAGGAGACAGTTCAGGTTATACTGGTGGCCAGAATCGCTTTTATGCACTCACAGGCCGACAGGATTCAGAGGCATCTCAAGATGTGGTCACAGGTATATTGATGGTACATTGTCATGCTGTTTATGCACTAATAGATCCTGGCTTTACATTTTCATATATTACTCCATTTATTGCTGGTAAGCTTGATATGAGACCTGAATTGTTACCAAGGTCAGTTAAGGTATCTACACCGGTTGGTGACTCAATTATAGCTAGTCACATCTATCGAGATTGTATAGTGTTAATTAATAAACATCCAACCTATACTGATTTAATCGAATTGATTATGCTAGATTTTGATGTCGTTATGGGTATGGATTGGTTGGCAGCTTGTTATGCTAATATTAATTGTCGAGCAAAGCTAGTCCACTTTCATTTTCCAGGTGAGCCTATCCTTGAATAGAAAGGTAATGTTGCCTCACCCAAGGGTATGTTTACTTCATCCCTTAGGGCTCGAAAGTTGATCGTTGAAGGTTGTATATACCATCTAGTTCATGCTAGGGATGTTGATAAGGAGTCGGTGACCCTTCAGTCAGTCCCTATTATAAATTAATTCTCGATGGTATTCCCTGATGAGATTCTAGGGATTCCCCCCGAAAGAGAAATTGATTTTGCTAAAGATTTGCTCCCCGACACGTAACCTATATCCATTTCTCCCTACATAATGGCTCCTACAGAGCTAAGGTAATTGAAGGAACAACTGAAGGACTTACTTGATAAAGGCTTTATTAGGCCAAGTACATCTCCATGGGGTGCTCCAGTGCTCTTTGTTTGAAAGAAAGATGGATCCTTACAGATGTGTATCGATTATAGGCAGTTAAATAAACTCACTATTAAGAATAAGTATCCTCTTCCACGGATTGATGACTTGTTTGACCTGTTGCAGGGTACCAAATGCTTTTCAAAGATTGACTTGTGATCGGGGTACCACCAGTTGCGAATAAGGGATATTAATATTCCAAAGACAGCATTTAGGATGAGGTATGGACATTTTGAGTTCCTTGTCATGTCTTTCAGGATTACAAATGCCCCAACTACTTTTATGGATCTAATGAATTGAGTTTTTAAACCTTTCTTGAATGAATTTGTGATCGTGTTTATTGATAACATCTTGATATATTCACGGTCAGAAGCTGAGCATGCAGACCACTTGCGAGCTATATTACAGACTCTTCAGGACAATAGGTTATATGCTAAATTCTCTAAATGTAAATTTTGGTTAACTTCAGTAGCTTTTCTTGGACATGTTATTACAAGCAATGGTATTAAGGTCGATGGACAGAATATTGAAGCAGTAATGGCTTAGCCAAGACCCTTGAATCCAATAGAGGTCCGTAGCTTTTTGGGCTTGGCAGGATATTATAAGAGGTTTGTTGAGGGATTCTCCTCTATCTCTATATAACTAACGAGGTTGACACATAAGGTAGCTAAGTTTCAGTGGACTGAAGCATGTGAAAACAGTTTTCAAGAGCTAAAGAAAAGGCTTACTACCGTACCTATCTTAGCTCTTCTGAATGGAACCAAAGGTTACGTTGTATATTATGATGCCTCGAGAATTGACCTAGGTTGTGTTCTTATGCAGCATGGTAGGGTTATCACATATGCTTCATGACAATTGAAAAAACATGAACAATACTATCCTACCCATGATCTTGAGCTTGCCACAGTTATTTTTTCCCTAAAGATTTGGTGGCATTATCTATATAGAGTTCGTATTGATGTTTTTATTGACCACCAGAGCCTCCAATATTTATTTAAGTAGAAGCAGTTGAACCTACGCCAAAGGAGGTGGCTATAACTACTAAAGGATTACGATGTTGACATTTTATACCATATTGGTAAAGCTAATATTGTTGCTGAGGCACTTAGTCAAAAATCTATGGGAAGTCTAAGCCATGTTAAAGCTAGTAAGGTTGAAATGACAAAAGATCTATGTCAACTAGCTAGTTTCTAGGTACGATTGTTAGATGCGGGAGACAGAGGTGTACTTGTTCAAAATACAGCAGAATCTTCCTTTATTACTAAAGCAAAAGAGTGACAACGCGAGGATCCTATGTTTATTACACTAAAGGAAGGAATTCCAAAACAACAACATTCTTCATTTGAGCTAACGGGGGATGGAGCCCTTAGGTACTAGGGCCGCTTATGTGTGCCAAACATCAGAGAGCTTCATGCCAAGATTCTTGCTGAGGCCCATTATATTCGGTCCACCCTGGAGAAAATAAAATATATCAGGACCTTTGACAAGTTTATTGGTGGAATGGCATGAAAAAGAATATTGCAGAATGGCTATTTTAGATCGGCAAGTAAGGAAGCTTCGAAATAAGAAAGTGGCCTCCATGAAAATATTGTGGCGGAATGACAATATTGAGGAAATAACTTGGGAATTCGAAGAGGAGATGATGAAGAAGCACCCCCAACTATTTACAACTTAAGATCAGTCGTATTTCAAAATTGGTAGTCATCTTTTTACAGTAACTTAAATTTTAAATGATTTGGAGGTATTATTGGTTTGAGGATAACAGGTATCAAAAATAAAATATTTTGGTAGATAGTAATGCAACCTAGGGTTTATTTTGGCACATTCACGGATGAATGTTTTAAGAGGGGGGGGAGACTGTGAGACCTCGTGTTTCACGTCCTCCATGATGTACATTGTGTGGCATGTTATGTAAGGAATATATGTTTTTGGATAGAACCTAAGGATAATAGGACTTAAAAACTAGCGTAAATATCAAGAGCTTAAAGTTTTAAGTCCAAGGAATCCGCTAAAAATACATTCGGGATTAAAGAAATAGCTCGAGTGGCACCCCACCCTTTCAAAAGGATTAAATTCAGTTTCACCTCTCGGATAGGACAAAGAGTTCATAATTTGATAATAATGGATTTTTAAGGGGTATTTTAATAGCCCAAAGTTCATCTGTTAAGTTTTGGAGTCAAGGAAGTGCTAAGATAAAGGTTGGCCAAAGTTACTGTAAGCTTTGTTAAGAAATTCATCTTATATTTGGGTCAAATGTATCAGGGAATATCTCCCAAAATATAAGGTGTTAGAAGGTCCATGACCTATCAAATTGAAGGTCTACAAGTATAGTTTGCAACACACAAAACCGCGTATCAATCTAACTTAAGAATAAAACGTTATGAGAGTTTTACCGTAACTGCCCAAGCAGAAAATTAGGTCATGGGCCGGGTTGGGTCAAACCCACATAGATGTCAGCTAAAGTGGTCTTTTAAAGCTGGAAACAAACTTATTTCATCCCAATACATTTTATGAACTTAAGAGAAAGCTCCCACTAGGTCCATAAGCAATTTTGGTAAGTTCTTCGCGTTTGTACCATTAAAATTTGTCTGCATGTCTAGAAATGCATGTCTTACGCTTTGTGATTGTTTTCCCCCTCTTATTAGCTATTTTGTGGGCTGTTTTTGGACTATGAAAAAAGGTGTTCTTGCTGGTCATTTTATGGTTGCAGCTAGTTTGTTTAGGTAATCCTTTTGGGGATCTTGTACAATCATTTTTACGAAGTTCTACGGACATTTCCTCGCGTAGACGCTATATGAAACATCTGGTCAGTAATGCCAAATTATGGACTGTTTGTAGGTGTTTTGAAGCTGTGTATATATAGTCGTTGTGAAGCATAGGACGTAGGGAACAACATTTGTGAAGGAACTTTGGGTGTTCGGACGTCTGTTGGATAGGTATGTTAAGGCTAAGTCCCGTCCCTACTTTTAGCACGAAATCCGGGAAATTTCTAAAACGTCAAATGTGATATTTTATTATTCTGTTGCTAGAAGATCTTCCGTAAAAGGCATTGGGATCGTAGCTGAATTATCTTACTTACTATATTAGGTTGGAATTCCATTTGTTTGTTCAAACTGGACATTCAATATTTATATATCAATTTGTCGGTTTTTCTTGACTACCTGTCCTTATGTTGAGGTGTTGCACTTTTTGGTGTGGTGTCACTAAAAATAAAGATAAG
>JBCEWC010022059.1:0-10191 GCA_038996855.1 Solanum aculeatissimum | reverse complement strand
GGGGGAGTGCTTGTAAGAGGTTTGGGGGTGAGGGCTGGTACGGGGTAGAGGTGCGGATGGGGTAAACAAATAAAAATTTTAAAATTTAAAATATTTTTCAAAAATAATTAATTTTTTTTATGGGGCAGGGTGTGGGGGGATTAGGTTCGAGATGGGGGACAACGGGTGGGGTAAATTTTTAATTTTGATTTTTTTTAAAAATAATTTTTAAATTATTTTTTTTGGGAGGGGGTTGGAACAAAACAAATAGCATTTTCAAAATGTGAAATATATTTCAAAAATAAATTTAAATTTTATTTTATTTTTAAAAAATATTTTTTTGGGGGTGAGAGGAGTCGTAATAGGGATGAGATAAAAAAATTTTAATTGAGATTGAAAGAGAGTTTTGGAAAATGTTTTCCTTCGTTTTTGGAAGAAAGTCATTTTTCTAAAATTTGAGGAAAATGAGTAGATTTGGAAAAATATTTTTCAAAACATTTAAGTCGACCAAACACGAGAAAATTGGAAAACATTTTTCGTAAAATATTTTCTGCCACACCAAACACACTCTAAGAGTTACTCCATCTGCCCCAATTTATGTGATACTTTTCATTTTTTCGAGAGTCAAATAGTTTAAGTTTGATTGGAATTTTGCACATGGAATCTTCAATTTCAGAATGAAATTTATTTATTTGTAAACTACGTAAAAACTATTATAAGTCATAATAATTGACAATTCAAAATATTTATCATATATAAATATATAAAATTTGTGGTAAAAAATAGATTTGTTTGTATCTCGAAATTAAAAAAAGTCACATAAATTGAAATAGGGGAGTACTAATTTACATACTATAACTTTATATAAGATAAACTTTAATTTATACTCCGTCCTTTCACTTTTATTTGTCACTATTGATTTGACACATTTATTAAGAAAATAATTATTAATATAACTATTTTTATTATACTATCTGATGAGTCGTGAAAATACGACCCATATAACGTTCCTGGCGTAGAATTTTTGTGAGTTCTCAAGAATTTTTGTTGGTTTGATGTTTTGTTTTAGGTTATTTTACAGGAAAATAAAAATGGCATGGAAAAGCAGGCGTAGTGCAGAAAAAGGAGAGAAAAAGAGCTGCAAGTGAACCCACACGAACACCATCACGGACCGTGTGGCATCCCACGAGTTCTGGGAGGTGCCTTCCACCAGGCGTGGCGCATGAAGGAAAGAAAAGGAGCCAAGTGAGGCACCACGGGAGCCCTCACAACCCGTGAAGCAGGAGACGATCCGTGAGACCCCCCATGGCCTCAAACTTGAACATTGTAACATACCAGGAGGCAAAGGAGACAATGGAAAGCAAAGCCAAGCCGACGGCGCGTTTCACGGGTCATTAGGATGCAGAGGGTAGTGTGCTTGGCTGTGGAGTTGACGTAAATTAGAGTGGGTATTGATGAAAATTAGAGAAAACATATAAGGACCGTGAACCCTCACTACGTGCTGATCTGGCGTGAAGAGGAGCTGAGAGTTGGAGACCAAGTACAGGATCACGGACCGTTACACGGTCTGTGTAGAGCCTCACAGGCCGTACCAACGCCCATGACCAGGTCAACACCTATTTTTCCTATTTCAAATTGGATTAGGTTTTTTCATGTATATATATACTTTTTTATCTTATTTTTAATTATCATTGACTACTGGAGAGAGAAACGAACGAGAGAACATTATTTTGTGGAAAATTATGTTGAACTCTTGGATTTTCATCATCTCTTTGAGATTGTAATTTGTGGATTCTTTGCTTTATCAATCGTAAGTTATTTCTCATGATTTTTTTATCTTTTTGTGGGGCTTTTACATTGAACATGCTAGGCTAATCTCACAATTAGAATTATGGGCACCATGACAACTCAATAAGATAGGTAAATTTGGGGCAAATCTCGAGATTGATTGTCGTACACATTGTGGGGTTCTTTGCTTTAATTTAATCCTTAATGAGTCGACGCATTAGGGTACGCCTGTATTCGTTACATGCCCATGAGGGATGTAGTGATTAGGAAAGGAGCTCTACAACAAAAATTTGGGATTATTAACCTAGTGTAAGTGTTTGAGACCAAAAGGTGAGAGCATTCTAGGGTCCATAGCAAGGGTTAGAGAGTACACATTCTGAGATCGAAAGGTGATGAACGAAATGCATCTAAGAAGGACCGAAAGGTGAATTAGTTGTTACCCAACTTGTTTGACTCTGTATACGCAATCATGAACAGATTCATTCCCCAGATTTGGCTATTGAGTTAGGTGTCATGGGGAATGCAATCCTAGCTTCTATATTAATTGTCTGCAACCCAGTAGTCACTGAAATTCTGTCTTTAGTTTACCTTACTGAATTAGTTCACAATCATAAACCCCCATTTACTTTATGCACATTTATTTTGGGAATAGGTATTACATCTGAAATTAAGTGGTAATAGATATATTCTCACACATTCCTTGTGGGATCGACCCCAACTCTTGTTGGGTTCTATATTTGATCAACGACCACTTTACTCTTCATTTAGAGTGTAAATTTGGGCGTATCACTATCCTTATTAATTAATGTTTAATGACTTGGAGAAAAGTATTTGATTCTAAAGGCAAAACATGAAAACAAAATCATCAATTGTCTTTTCTCGACACGTCAAAAGTGACAATTAAAAATGAAGAAATATTTTAGAAATAAGTGACGAGTAAAAATAATGAAAGGAGGAGTATCAAATGATACATTTATCTGTTATAGCTGAAAATTTCTTTTTATTTTCAAGATCAAGTACAAATGGTGTTTGTAAAACTCTATACTTGGAAATAAATAAGTATACATTTTCATTGTGTGACCATAATTCTGTTTTAGTTATGAGGTAGAGATCCTTGGGCTTTTATCAATCTTCATATTCTTCAAAATGGCGTAAATCTCATCTAACTTGTCTCCTTCTTCTTTGAGGGCAACAAGTATGTTTTTCCTGTCTCTACATGTTTGCATTAACCCATGTACCTCAAAGAAATTCATCGTCGATTTCTCAAGATCCCTTAATTTCTTCGAATAGTACAACCTTTTACACACATTGTAACGTTTGATTTTCGCGCTTTCACGTACAAGCTTCTCTCCTTCCTCCAATCGCTTCTTGAATATTTCAATCTCCGATTCTCTTCCTTCCAAGACTTTGTTCAGTCTCTCAATGTCCTCAACCACTGGCTTAATCGAAAGCAACGTCGAATTTAATCGTCGAAAATTGGAGTCGAAACAATGGGAAGTTTTTCCAACACTTGAGATTGATTCGGATAACATTCTGAATGCTTGTCCAAGAGCTGCACCTCCGATCAAATTCCCTGCCATAACGTGTTATATATATACACACACACGCTGAAAATTTAAGTTGAAGACGCTAGCTTTTTGTTTGATAGGAATCAGGTAAAAAAACGTGTAAAGTCGTCGAGGTGATGATGTTTCAATGGTGAAGTTGTTTCTTGGGTTGTTCCACGATTTGTTTTGTTGGAAAACATCTCAGTTTCTGTGAAGCACAAACGAAATCAGCTGGAAAGTCCTTGTTTGTTGGATTAGTTGAATTTCTTTTCCTAATTTTACAATTTTGCCACGCTATTACTTTAATATTCTAATTTTACTCCCCAAGTCTCAAATTAGCTATTTTTCACCTCAAATTATTTGTTATGTAGAATAACACAAGTATAAGACCATTTTTTTTTAAAAATAAAAAATTATCCTTAGTACTAATTGTTACTTTACTATAAATATTTAACGAAGAGAGATTATATCTTCAAATGTTAATAAGGTGAAAATATTTAAAATAAAACTTTTAATAAATATTTTTAAAAAAATAGAAGAAATAGAACAGATAATACATTTGAGACGAATAAAATATTTATGATTCGTTCTTTGACGAAGAAAGGTGGGAAAAATGGAAGTAAATGTGAGGTGCATTTGGTCTGAATATAGAAATAATTAATCCGGACACAAAATATCATATAAGATAATATATCATTTGCTAGCTAATTTTTGCATAAGACCATCTTCACATTAAATTATGCGCTAATCAATGAATTACTATAAAATATGAAACAAAAATGTAGGTATTAATATTGTGGGGATAAAATTATTTAAAAATAAGAATGTCTTTCTAGAATAATTAATTCATGTCAAAGAATTTTCTGCCTATTAATTAATCATCACATAATATTTTTTTCTCTTTATTAAACTGCATAAATACATTCTATATTATTAATCTCGGTGTTATTAATTACGGCATAATTACTTCAAACCCAAACAATCCCGAATGATATTAACCACTTTATTGTTAAGGAGAAATTTTAAACTAGGGCTTATTGAAGTCCAAGTTATAAACAATTTTCAAGTATTGTCATAGACTTTACCTATTCTAAAAATAAAGTTATAATCTTTTTTTATCATAGTAAAATAATCAAACTATTTACATGTGAATTGTTCAGAAATTTATAATCATTCGATATATACATCAGCACTTTGCTTACTTTTTATTTTCAGCAATAAAAATATCTTCATTTGATCATTAAAATTATCATTATCTTACTTGATTCAGAATTATTGTGTAGTTACAAAAATTTAACATACAAAATTCTAATTTTTATTTTTTTTATTTTCAAATAATTAAATATTACTTACAAAAACTATAATCAACACAACTGTTTCTTTAATTCTAACCTCAAAAATTTTAAATAAAGTAAAAAAAATTACTTAATTTTTATATGGCTAAACGCCTAATAAGAAATACCCAGTTCTAGCGTTATTCCTATTCCCTTTACCAAACGAGACAAAATAGAGCCCATTTGGTTCAGTACTGTACAAAGTAGGGTAATCTTGTCAAATTAATATACATATATATTGACTATATTTGGGGACGATATATACATAAATTATGTAAGAAAATATATATATATATTATTTTACACAAATTGAATTGTGAAATAAGAAAACATATTAAATATTGGAGCCCGTGCAAACATGGACCAATATATGCTAAATTTTTGTTTCAATTTATGTGATACAGATGAAATTTGAAGAGTTAAATAATTTTTTATAAATATTTTAAGTTATTAATTTATTACTTCCTTCGTTTAAAAAAGAATAACCTGATTTGATTTGGTATAAAGTTTAAGAAAAAAAAAACTTTTCAATTTTGTGGCACTAAATTAAAGTTATGTCAAATATATCAAAATGTCCTTTAATCAGCTAGTGATCTTAAACATGTCACGTGTAAAATTGAAATTAAAGTTTTGCCAAAATAGGACATTCTTTTTTAAACAGACAAAAAAGAAAATAAGGTCATTCTTTTTTAAATAAAGGAAATATAAATTTATATTACTTTTCATGTTATTTTCAAAGAACAATTTATAATATATATTTCAATTTACTTGGCCTAGATAAAATTAGGATAGTCAATCATATTTCTCATATAATTTTTAAATATGCTCAGTTGTTAATTAGTTGGGTCAGGTAGAAGTACAAAAAAATTGGTCAAGTAATTTTTTAAGTCACGTGATATTTTTAAAATAAAAAATTAATTTTAAATTTTTTCAATTTCTTTGTTAACGAAAAGATAAATAGACACCATTCATTAGACAATTAAATTATGCATACATTATTTATTAAATAATCCATAACCAATTAGCCTTTAAAAATAAAATAAAAGTTGCTAACAATTAGTCGTTAGTTAAGATGGGGCCCTTTTTTTGTAGCATATGTTTACGTACAGACTTTGGGCTACTTTTTAGGTGACGGTTCACTTTAGCCCAATCATATCACCTCATTACATATAAATTTATAGGAGAATTTTCATATATAACCAATCAAAAATATTTTAATTATTCTCTATATCTATAATTTGGGTAATTATATTTTGTAACTATGGTTATAATAATATTTGTATAATTCACATAATATTTGTATACGTTTGTATAATTTGCTATACAATTCGCAGTTTTTGTATAACGTTTGTGTATTTCACTATACAGTTCGTGCACAACGTTTGTATAATTCGCTATACAATTCACAGTGTTTGTATATTTCACTAAACAATTTGATTTGTTTACAATTTTTGTATAGCCACGCATAATGTTTGTATAAATCGTGCAAATTATACAAAACTCAAACTGTAATTACAGTTAGAAGTTTGTCGCGAGCCGTAACTAATTCAAAGTATAACTATATTAGCTAATTAACTAGTATATATTTATTTATCCGCATAATTTTGCAGGCATGTTGACGGAGAGAAGCTTGCTTTGTCATTTCTTAGATTGTAATATTGATTAAAACACAAATAACAAAATTATTATATTCATAATGGCAGATAAACATATATATTATCAATAAGGTAAATTAATAATTTAATTTTTACTCATTATATATATTTCGGTTCGATTGTTTGTGTCATTTTGACTTCATACAAAATTTAAGAAAATAAAGTACTTTTTTTTTAATTTTATGATTTTAAATTAAAAATATATACACCAAATATCCTTTAAATATTATAATATTAAATATGTCATGTGAAAATAAAAAGTGAAAAATTCACCACAAAAAAATAATAATTTAAATGAGCTAAAAGAAAGTAAGATAAATAAATTAAAATGAGGAAAAAATTCAAAACCAAGTGGCGAACTGGATTTGTTTGACTGGCTTTAGAGATTGTCACGTGAAGTAGGCACTAAATTTGTCAAAAGCAAGTCCAGGTGTAAACTGACTTTCCTGAATTAGTTAAAGAAGATACCAAAATAACATTCAGCGGCTTACGTTAAAATTGGACGTACTTACCTTAAAAGTTGTGTACGAATAAGAAATTTATTAATAGGACAGACTTAGCTTACAAGTTATATATGAACTCAGCTAAATTCTATAGATATATTAAGAAATTTAATTGGAGTATTAAATATAGAAACTCAAAAACTTCTTCCTCACAAGAAATTGCAGATGAAAATAAGATTACTAGGTTGATTGTGAACGTATTTGTTGTGGATCAGATTTTCCAAAAGGCAATGAGTAGAAGTATTTGTTATGGATCTCTCATAGAGTACACAACATACTATACTCTACAATTTAACGCCACAGTAATTTTATGTGTAATGTAAAACACATGCAAATTATAGACAAAAACTCGAAACATTTTTAATAATAATTAGAAAGACAACTTATGGAAAGAGTGACAGAGTATTGAAATCCTCTGCTTCACTAAGCAGTAGGAAAAGAAGCCCAAGTAGCAAGGCCACAAATTCCACCATTCACAACATCTTTAGCCATTCTCATATATCCATGTTCACCCCATTTCTGTCCCCATGAATTCTTCACCAACCAATAATTACCATCCTCACTTGTTCCATACCCTACTACTGTCACTGCATGATGTGAAGTCTCTCCACATTCCCCATTGAAAATTCCACTTTTGTAAAATCGGAATTCGTCACTCCCAATAGTTATGCCTGCAGACACGGGCTGATTTGCTACTGCTTGCAACAGTGCTGATTCACTTGCATGCACTGTTTTATAGCTGGAAATTGTTACTATTGTTGTTTCCGCCTTTTGGCTATTGCAAGTTCCAAGAATTCCAGTATAAGGGTAATTTGATTCTGTTGTGAGGCCTCCATTTTCGGCAATGTATTCGAATGCTTTGATCCTGATTCCGGCTCTACAACCGTTGTTATTTGTGAGCTCACAATCTAAAATTTGTTGTTCGGATAGTGAAATTAAGTTACCAGTTTTTATCTGATTGAGTCCTTCTACTGCTGCTACTGCTGCAAATATCCAACATGACCCTGTATTTTTTTGTTCTCAAGTCAAATAATACTCTAGTAGTAGTAATTTAACAAAATTTACAATAGTAGAATGCACTATTTAGTTTGTGCAGATAAATGAGAAACTACGTTTGTTAGGAAAGTTTAGGCTGGTTCAAGGAACCCATACTCCAAATCAGCCATCAAGAAGTGGAGCCAAAATTTAAAGTTTATGGGTTCAAAATTCTAATTTTTTCAAGTCGTTGAGTTCTAAATTAATAATTTATCCATATTCAATGGATTTTGTGATACAAATACAATGTTTGGTCCAGTACAACCAGGTTCAGCTAAACTCTTAATTGAAGTCCTAACTCGGCCTACATAATTGAAATCTTTGACTATTATTCTCCTGTCTTGTCTTATCTTTTTTTCTTTGATTTTCAACTAGTGTCCAGTATAATTAGAACCTTACTAAATTTGAATTCGTACAAAACAAAGTCACATATTAAGGTAAAGCGCTTCCTAAAAAGGTGACTTTGCACTAAAGGAGATTTGAAACCGAGACCTCTTATCTTTATCAATACTTCATTTGTTTCACTTTATGTGTTACTATTTTCTTTCCAAAAGAACAATATTTTATATATATGAAAACAAATAGTAACATTATATTTCTCCTCTATATTCTTTAAGCACTGTTTTTATAAACACATAAATGCTTCCAAAAATATATCCTTATTTTTTTTCCTTAAATATGTTTGTTCGTCAAATATAGACATATATAATTTAAATAGGAGGATATATGTAATTTGATTTTGGACTTACCACATCTATGCTGGTTCTTGACAGGGGTAACAGCACCCTGTTCTACCCAGTTCCAACTATCAGGACTGAATATTTCAGTTTCGTAAATAAATGGTTGCAAATTCGATGCTTTTGGAAGGAAAGACAGATTATATCTACCAACCATAGATTGAAACTCTTCCTTAGTTAGATCTGCAAATTTATTGAGGCCAAGCTGGAAAGAATGTGTAGAATCATTGTTGAAAGACTCGATAAAATCCACATTTTCTTTAAATATCTTCAATCGCTCTGCCTTTTCAACATCATCTTTGTATACGCGCCCATGCTGACTCATCCATTTTTCGTGCCTTTCCAGCATGGAATGCACCTGCAGCTCACCGGCACTAGTGCCTCTGAATCCGACAAATCCGACCACTACCAAAAGTGAAACCAGGCTTAACCTGCAAACTTTCAATGCCATTGTTAAAATCTTAAACTATATATGTCGTACCAAAATAAAAGACGAGGTAAATTAGAGTTCATAAAAATAATACAATATGAAAAAGGTATATATAGAACTTATTTTGGGAAAAATATTTGGGGTAAAGTTATTCGGTTCACCTGAGTTAAAAAAAAAAGTTAAAATTTATTTTTGAAAAAAACTTTAACATGTAAAATTTTCAAATCTTGTAACCTCACCCATACCCACTCCACCTACAAGCCCCCTCCCTCCTCCTCCCTGGGTCCAAAAATAATGATTTAAAATTTTATGTTTTCTAAAAAAATTTAAAAGTCGAATCTCGTATTGGATATTTAGTTTCATGATACAATAAAATTAAATTAAATATTTCAATATTTTTCATCTAATAATAGACGAAAATATTTTATTCATATTAAATTTTAAAGTGACGTACTATTTGCTTATGAAATATGGACAAACTAATATTTTACCCAATACATTTATTACCCAATTCATATTTACTCATAAAATATGAGCGGGTTGAATCATTATCCATTTTATATTATCCTATTTTCAACCCGTCTATTTGCCATCACTGCATAAAAGTAAAGGTTAATTATTTTCAGAATTTTCCACCATATGTGATACGCGTTCTCATTATGATCTTAATCTAAACCATTAATGGAGAAAGTTCTTGTGTCAGTTCATTTTGTATGAGGGTCACCTTCCTGTCTTCAGCTTTTTCGTGGGCTAATTATGCATGGATATACTAGTAAGAAAAAAAAGGTGTTCACACCAATACTAGTATTGTTTTCTTCCTCAACCATAGCTTACTTTAAACTAGTAGCTAGTACTAGTACTGTAATTGCAAAACAACATACTCACTGTAACTTCTTGAGTGGAGTCCGAAGAAAATAGACGCACAAATCTTATCCCTAACTCTTTGAAATGAACCTATTGACCCTCAATTTAAACAAATCATGCTAGTACACTAAATGCAAGTTAATAAAATTATAATTTAGCCTGAGAAATTTATGTATCCACCGGTTGACCCACTTATTTTACTCTCTCCGTTCAATTTTACTTGACCCCTATTGACTTAGCACAAGAATTAAGAAGTAGTAAATGATAGGGGTAATTTTACCAAATCACCCTTTGAATATAATTAATACAATGTATTGAA
>JBCEWC010022058.1:0-10191 GCA_038996855.1 Solanum aculeatissimum | reverse complement strand
CCTAGAAATCCAAAAAAGAAACAAATAGCTGAAATTTACATAGAAAATGAAAAATGTTTACAATTAGAATATATAGACTTTGAACTGCACGAGGATGATAGTATATATGAAATATCAGAAAACGAAATATAAAACTTGAGAAGGAGATCGACTTGAATCTTTAAAATCCTAGATTGAGGAAGAACATGGCCTTGTGAGAGAAAACCCTTGAGAGAATTTTGGGTGTTGAATGAACGAGAGTGAATGAGTGAAATTAGAAGTACAAAATCAATTATAGGGCTTAAAAATAACTTAAAAATGACATAACTTTGATATTAAAAGAATGAAAAATATCTAAAATGATCCTAAATATAACTGTCGATCAAGTTCTATGGACACTCTTCTATAATCTATCGAATCCTTTACAGGTTGTACAATGGCTTTAGTGGAATCAAAGTAATGAGTGTCTATAGTTTTTCCATGGGAAGATCCTACAGATTGTAAATTTATCAAGAGACCTTCCTGTTGGTCCATAGAAAAAGTGTTGAGGCTTTGAAATTTCTAACACTAGGACTCCAATCACGATCAGGGTTTATGGCTCGTGATTCCTTACATGAACCATAGAATCCTTCAATAAAACTATCCTCTAAATTTTTTTTCAAATGTTGGTGGTGTTCTACAGACCCTTTTTATGATTCATAAAAATAACTACCATAAATTTCATTTGTCCTATTGACCCAAAAATCAAAATTTTAAATCTCAAGTACGAGGGTCATCTATGACCTATACAACTTTTCACTTATCGTAGATCCCTTCGTCAATCTTGAGCATTTTTCTCAATATTTTCCAGACCTTCAGGGAATTTTCACGACCCCTATCTATGGCCCCTAGAGTCATTTATGATATGCAAAATAAGTATTGTGGAACCTACAGCAGACTACTTCTGCACTTTTCTTTGTTTATTCCAACTTTTTAACTTCTGGGATATTACAATATCTTTCTTTTGGAAATATTTGTCCTTGAATGAAATTCAAACTAGCATGGATAGAGCAGTAAAGGAGATCTAACAACCCTATATGAATGCAATGATACATTTAAAATGTAAAATCATAAATTTTTGAACTTGACATAAAATATAGTTAAAAATCAATTTCATGAATATGCACGCATATGAAATTAAAGACATGAAAAAGTTAAATCGTAGGAATTTAATAACATACCTAGTGAAATTTCACAAGTGGGGCTTAGGGAGGGTGAAATGTATATAGACCTTGAATGTAGGAATTCACAGGGGTGAATCATGGGAAAACTAAATACCTTGGGCTAAAACGAAGGAACAAATATAAGGATAACATATCATCATATCATCTTTAGCCTCTAATGTATCACCTTCAACTGATTGATTACTCCACGACACTTTAATGAATGCCATTTCCTTATTTCTCAATTTTTGAACTAGTCGGTCTAGGATCTAAACCAAAATCTCTTTATAGGAAAAACTTTATTTTACACCCACACTCTTCAAAGTCACAATAGACTTAGGATCATCAATACACTTCCTTAATAAGGACGCATGGAACATTGAGTGCACCGATGCCAACTCTAACCAACACACTTCAAAATCTGATTTGGGCCCACATATTAAAGATTAATCATTTCTTTCTTACAAAAATACATTACGCCCTTCGTAGGTAATTTTTTTAAATAAATTCAATGATTGACTTCAAATTCAAGCTCTCTCCTTCTCACATTCGAATAAGACTTTTGCTGACTTAGGATGACCTTCAATCTTTCTCGAACAAGTCTAATCTTTTCATAGCTTCATTCACCAACCCAAATCCTATCAAAGAGACCTCACCAATCTTGAACCATCCAATCGACGATTTACATCTCCTACCATAGAAAATGGTCATCCCAATTTCCTTTAAAGTCAATCCTACAAGCCTCAACATATCCTCCGTTTGATTATTCTTTTGACTTGATCATCTGTTGCTTGACTTTTGTACCAAGACCTTTTTGGAAAGACTTCAAAATTTGTGAAGTGAATTGAGTAACTTGATCCAAAATAATAGACAATGAAATATCATGTAGTTTAACCATCTCATAAATATAGAGTCAGGCGTAGTCCTTGGCTGAGTAAGAGGTCTTGATCGGAAGAAAGTATGATGATTTAGTCATTCGATCCACAATCATTTAAATAGAATTATGTTGATGACGAGTACAAGGCAAACTTATAATGAAGTCCATATTCACATCCTTCCACTTCCATATAAAAATCTCAATATCTTAAACTAAACCTCTAAGTGTTTGATACTTAACCTTAACTTGTTCACAAATAGGACATTCAATCACAAACTTTGCTATGTCCATCTTTATGTCATTCCACCAATAAACTTTCCTCAATTCTTAATACATTTTGATGAATTGAATATCAAGAATTGTGAGCTTTATACAATACTATTTTCCTTAAGCCATCCACATAAAAAACACACAAACAACCTTGGAAATGAAGCACCCCATCCCTCCTTGAGAGAAACCTCAATAGCTTTTTCAGCAATCAATTTTTCAACTAAACCAAGATCAAGTCCTTATCGTGTCTTGACTTCACATCCACCAAAAGAGATGATTCTGAACCATTTTGAACAATCAAACAACCCTCATCGAAGTTAACTAAGTGAAAACCCAAATGGGCTAGTCTATGCACATCACAAATTAACTCTTTTTTCTCATCCTCAACGTGGGTAACACTATCCATGGATAATTTACTAAGTGTATTGGTCACCATATTGGCCCTACCAGGATGATAGAGAACATTCATATTATAATCTTTCAATAACTCAATCCATCTCCTTTGTCGAAAGTTCAGGTCCTTTTTCTTGAACACATATTGTAAACTCTTATGATTGATGAATATATCAACATGGACACCATACAGTACATACAAGTATAGCCAAATCAAGATGAGATGGGATGACCATTTAGAGGCCGAAGTGGGACTACCATATGAAAGCCCGCCCCACTCAACTAGAATGATAGCAGAATTCCTTTAGGAAATTGCTAATACTAGAGTAGAGGGATTTGAATGATTAGAAGACCCTCAAGCAGAAGTCAATAAAGGTACTATTGTGAAGAAATTGTAACCTCAAGCTCGAGGATGTAGTTTTTTTTGATAAAAAGATGTAGTGTCTCTAAATCTTCAATGCAAATAAAATCATTCCTTAATCCAAATCATGAGTTGAATAGTTCTTTTCATGCATCTTAAGTTTCCTAGAAGCATAGGCTATTATCTTACCATGTTACATCAACACACAATCAAATTAAACCCTAAAGGTATCATAATATATCACAAAACTATCAGGACCCTTTCAATAAAGTCAAAATAGTGGTAGAGGTAAGTCAATCTTTCAACTTTTGGAAACTCTTTTACATGTTTCCGACCATTGGAATTTCAACTTCTTTTGGACCAACTTCGTCAAGGCAAAGTAATAGATGAAAATTCATATACATATCTTCTAAAATAGGTCATGACCCAAAATTGAATGTGATGGAACTTATCTTAACCCACCAAGGCAAGTCAACCTAAATAAGGATATAACATAATTAAATGGAAATATAAATTCATTAAAGGATAACTCAATGGAAGCTGAAAACTCACATGTACAAACCTTTATTACAAGCAATGATATGAAAGAAAATTTACAAGTCTTAATGTCTTAGTCCTCGAATAGAATAAAATATAAAATAAAAAGGAGGCCTTGAGAGTTTGCTAAATATATAAGTTGCTATCTCTCAAACAATTCATAAGCTCGGATCAAATAAAATGAATGTAATCAAGAAAGATTGAGCTCATCACCTACACAAATGTAGAATCAAGAGTGAGTACTAACAACACAATACCCAACACGTAAATTTTGAACACCAAGTAAAGAATAAATAACACAAGTACTCCAACCACACCATCAGATCATAGAAAACTACAACCTGCACTCACGAAAGCTAGCATACAATATATAATTCAAGTAGCTCATTATATTCAAATGAATCACAATCAATATGTCACCTAGTCTATTTATTAGTAAATATTTTATTCTAAGAATTTCACATAATCAAAACATGCAAATGAGGTGCAAGATGATCTAGTACAATATCAAATCATAATGATGCATATATATCCTACGATACACATTCACTAATCAACTCAAGTCAGAATTCATGGGGGCCACTCATGGATCATATATCCACTGAAAAAGACCTCGACAATTAGTATACATGCTGAAAGAGAACTCAACCATAAAAAAGGACCTCAATAATGACTATACTCATCAAAAGAGACCTCAATCGTCAAAAAATACCTCAATCGTCAAAAAATACCTCAACATTTACTATACTCGTCAGAAGAGACCTCAGTAATCAACACCAACAGGCAAAAACCTTAGCTCCAATACTCATCAACTTACTCTTTCTAGTAGAACTATTTTCCATCAATTTTTTCATGACCCAAGCCTAGGGTTTAGGTGTGACATGGCAAATGGGGAGCCCAAAGATACCCTAAATAAGCCTCATAACATCTATACACACATTCTTGGTCAAAAAGCGTGAATTATTCATTACAAAATATTTTTAAGGACTTAGATAACATGGGATTTAGGACACACTTTATGATGAGTAGGGAACATGGGACTTCCATCATGAATCCACAACTTATAATTCTAAAGGAAGGGAGCATGAGACACATTCTATGGGGAGTAGGGACTTAGGAATTTCTTAATCTTGCCATCATCACACAAGCACAAACATACATGAAATAGGGACTAGGGGAGAAATCTCTATCGATAAAAACAATATCACATAATACGTACACGACATGATATCCAATAATACCTCTACTCATAGATATGATAGGGGACAAAATATGTCCCAGGCTCACTGTAGGGACCCAGAATTTGGAGAACCTTATCGATACTATATATGCTGATTTTGAACTCATTTTAGGTTATTTATTATCATCATGAGTCTCCCTCACGTAGCCATGCTCAAAGGGATTGCATTGGTTAAAATTTTCATAAGAACCGTTGGAAGGGTCAACTTTAATTAGTCATATATATTAGCACAAGAATAACTAGGTGGTCTATGACCTATAAAATTGAATATCTTTGATTTAGCTTTCCAACATATCCTGTTTCACTTAATTCTAAGTTCATATCGAGAAGTTATGCCTATTTTTGTAAAGCCTATCTGTGCAGGGATTATGTTGTGTTTTTGGTTAAGGTAGGCTACCAAGAGACCCTGTACGGGTCATGAATCCTTGTATGGTTCATGTGGAGGTCTCGTTTGACCTCTCACGAGTTATGGTAAGGTGTTTCATGAAGGTCTCATCCTAAGGAATGATTCTAAGTATAAGGTTACCGTTTCGTAGCTTGCGTCACTTAGAAGGATACCTACATGACCTATTTGCCTCTTGACAGATCATAAAGCCTTATGTAGGTGCCATACTTGTCTTGATTTTGACCAAATCCAGAACCACCAACCACTACACGATCCATGGTCCACCACACGACCTGTGGTGGTATTTCACGAGACCCCTAACAACTGTTTATGCTCGTTTCATTAGTAGTTTATTTGTAATTTGGGTATTTCCTAATGTCATTTTAGACTTTCTAAGCCCTCCTAAACATCCGAATTGACCAATACTCCTCTATTCTCAGTCAATTCAATTAATTACACTTAGAATATTCAAATTTCTCTCATTTAAAGACTCCTCTCAAGTGTGCCATTGGATATTTAGCTTGGAGCTTAAGGAGGGGTCTTCTTCTCTAATCAATTTCTTCTTGTTTCTCCTAAGTATCTAAGGTATGTGTGATTGATTCATGGTCTCCTTTCAACTACGAAGACCCCAAACTCCTTACTCTTTGAATTTCATAAAATTGAGCTTACTTTAAACATGCGTCTCTTAAATTATTATTTGTTTGATTCAATTGACATATGGGCTATGTTTAATTGATGTTGAATGCATAGATATTTTGAAGATTTGAATGTGCATGTTCCCTTTAAAAGTTGATTTAAGCATGGGTAATCTAAATTGTGATTTAAATGTGAATTTACTTATAGATTTACTTGAATTTCATGTTATATTGTTGATTTAAGTATGAATCTCTATTGCTCATACTATTCTATCATCATTCATGGCATATGCATACATGCAAATTGATTTTCATGAAGATTATGAATTGGGTTAAACCTAATTATGTTTATGAATATGATTTTGATGAGAATATGGTTATGGCAAGAATGTGATCACATAAATATCTATGATATGGCTCTTTAAGAAATTATTGGTGTTTACACCAATATGTATAAGTTTTAATGAGCTATTCTTATGCATGAATTATGACATGAAAGTGAAATTTGGCTTTCTAGCCCAAGTTTGCATGGTTATGGAGTATGTTTGGCTTTTAAGCCTAAGTATGCATTGTTATGATTTGGAAATTCTTGTGCCTATTTTGAAAGAACATATATGTATATATTTTTATTCCCATGGGATGAAGGCTTAGCACCAAACAAGATTGGAGTAGTAAGTGGACTATCTCCAGGGTCCTACTCCTTTCTCTTGAAGTATGTACGAAACATAGGTATATGTTATTCCCCTCTTTGAAGGGTGGTTATTCCCCTTTTCAGGGATGGTTTATTCCCTTGATTGAGGGATGAAGGCTACCTTTGGCAAGTGGCTTACCCTTTTGCTCCGGTGTAGGGTGAACATCAGAGATTCCAAATAATAGCTCGCATGGTCTTATATGTTGGTTATGGTCTCATCCTATCACAACCCAAGGATAAGGCCTAGATGTGACAACAGGGAGCTCATGGTACATCCCCAACCTGTGCCTTAGGAGGAGGCACCCTAGAGTTGGCAAACTTCACATTCGAACCCTGGCCTTGGTTGAATCGGCCATTTCCACCACACTCCTGGAGTTGGAGAACGCACCATCAAACCGGGCCCTCTTGGAGTCATTTATCCTTCTCTCCTTGAGTTTTTCTCCCTCAATCAGTTCAACATAAGTCATAAGCCTGGATATATCCATTTCCCGAATAAGCATGACGGTGCGACATTCTTTCACAACTAAGTCACAAACCCCAAAAATAAACTTGTGCATCCTTGTACGGGGATCAACTACTAGCATGAGGGCATACTTTGAGAGCTTGGTGAACTTGAGAGAATAGTCCCTCACAGGCATGCTACCTTGCCTGAGGTTAATAAATTCAGTCATCTTGGCCTCCCGAAGTTCAAAAGGGAAGGAATGGTCTAGAAAAGCAAACTTGAATTCCTCCCAATCAACCTTAGCATATGTAACCCTCTCAACCGACCACTGATTGTACCACACCTGGGCTACATCCTTCAACTGATAAGAAGCCAATTCAGCCTTCTTCTCAGAACTGATACCCATAACAGTCAACACTTTCGTGAGCTCATCAATAAACTCCTAGGCATCTTCATCAACCTTCGAACCAAGGAACTCCAGAGAATTCATCCGGGTGAAGTCCCTCACCCTAGAAGCCAGAGTGCTATCATTTGTGGGACTAGTTGGTCGGGCTTGATTAACCACCACTTGGTCTAACATAGCAACCATATTCCGAAACATAACATGAGTCACTTCTTCCTCCACAAGCTCTCAAGGGGCTTATTTATCAAAGACCGGGGCCTATCTGGGGAGGGAAGCTCTTTGGGGAGGCATCTTCTGAAAGAGTATCAAGAACACCAACATTTCAGGAAATCTTACAAAACAGTTCACATCACGACATAAGGAACAATGAAGTGAGAAAATTCATAAAACGTCATCATAGCCTGTCATTCATAGATATGGCATGCATCACACCCATGAACAAGACTCTAATTGATGCGGCATGTTGGATTCCGAGGATCATTTAAAAACCTAGGGCTCTGATACCATATTTGTCACGACCCGAGGATAGGGCCTAGATGTGACATGGTGAAAGAGAACCCGAGAGTCCTTGATCAAGCCATCTTAGCATCATCACACACATTATCAGTTTGGAAGCGCATAACATAATAAGCAACATATAAGTCTAAGGGATACGGGGGCTTTGGACTCAAGCTATGGGGATGTTTATGAGAATGGGATAAGCATGAATCACATAGCACATAGCAATTACGTTCTAAGGGGCGGGTAAGTATGACTCAATCTATGGGGGCAAGAAGAGTTAGAGACTTTCCACATAAGCACATTCCCATCCAACGAATCATAATAACATAAGCGGAAACACAATTAAATCATAAGTAACCATAGAAAAGCATAAATAGTCATAAAATCTCAATAAGCACATAGTACAACGTACAATAGAATCTGATACATATCCAACATTGCCTCTACAAGAGTAAGACGGGGGCCTCGACATAACCCAGGCTCACCTTCAAGTCACAAGATAAGTAAAATGAAATAAAAACATAAGATAGAGGAAGGTGGGTATTACCCTTGGAGTATAGGGCTCACCACTAACAACAAGTCCGAGATCTCAACTAAGCGTCCAACAGTGGATGAATGTTGTCTCTGGTCCCTACATGGTTAGATCATGTAGACAAAGAGTATGGGTTAGCACATATAATGCCCAAAGTATGTGGGCATTCCATGCACATAAACATGAACCTACCAAAACGCTAGATGACGAGGGCACATATATCTATAGAAAGAATACATATAACCAAGGGAAAAATATCATAACAATATGCCATAAAGTCCATGATACATGAATGCAACCTACAAATCATAGCGGGAATATGACCTCAACCGACAACATGAGAGACCAAGAGAGCTACTACTTGGAATTGGACTACTTGCCAGGTAGATCCCAAGTCAACCCTTAAAAATGGGATACATAGCAAGTCAATCCCATCTAGAGAGATAACCCATGTTGGCACATGGTTTGACGGATAGGAGTATGGACCCTTGGAGATAGTCCACCCCAACTCCAATCCCTCAGTACTAAGTCTCAACCCACGGGAATACATATACATATACGAGCTTCAAAATGGAGGTTCAATACTTCAAATCCATACAATGCAAGGTTAGGCTAAAAAGCCAAATCGTATTTCAAACTTTCCCATAATTAGGCTTAAAGGCCAAACAAGAGTTTCAAAAATCATATCCGTAGACCAATGCATAGGAGTAGCTCATTATAACATAACAATGTGGTGTAAACACCCAAAATGCTCATAAGTCCATATCAAGATAAGATGTGATCACAATCTAGTCAATTCCCATGTCTTACCAAAACCAAGTCAAATCATAACAAGAGTTTCATCAAGTCAAACCTTTCATATATGCATATGTCATAAATGATGAGATGAATGTAAGGGCAATAGAGATTCAATCTTAATTCAACAATACAATATGAAATTCAATAGAAATCCATGAGAAAATCCCAATTTAAATCACAATTTCAATTACCCATGCCTAACCAAGCTTTCAAGGGACTATGCATATTCAAATCTTCATAATTCTAATGTAAAACATGATAATTTATCACGACTCGGATAGGGGCCTAGATGTGACATGGTGAAGGAGAACCCGAAGGTCCTCGATCATGCAATCATAGCATCATTACACATATCATCGGTTCAAAAGCGCAGAAGCTAAACACATAACACATAAGCTCTAAGGGAATCGGGGCTTTGGACTCAAGATATGAGGATGATATCGGGAATGGGATAAACATGGATTCAAATAACACATAGAAATTATCTCTAAGGGGGACGGGTAAGTAGGATTCCACTATGGGGGCACACCGAGATTATGGGACTTTCCATATAAGCATATAGTCAATCACAATTCCCAACATTCATATCATGAGCATAATAAGAGACCATTCTCATAATCAAGGCTAAATAGCATAGTATTACATAACTATAATGTTTAACATAACAAGTCAACATATAAGAGTTTAGAATGGTCCAACAAGCCTCTATATAGATAAGCGGGGCCTCGACAAAGTTTGAGGCTCACCCTCAATACATAAGAAAGTAAATGACATAATATAAATAAGGTAGATAGACGGTGGCTATTGACCTTGAACAAAAGGGCTCACCACTAGCAAGGTCTTCAATCAAGAATCAAGCGTCGTCCGGTAGAATGTAGATATCGTCTCTGGTCCCTACATGGTTAGAACATGTAGACAAAGAATATGGGTTAGCACAATTAAGCA